>PVJX010042776.1:0-14007 GCA_004027295.1 Dolichotis patagonum | reverse complement strand
TTATGGCTGTTTGGAGTTCTATATGCTTCACTTATCCAGATGTCAGTTTTTCTTCTCATGTTTGGGAAGTCTTCAGCTATTACTTCTGTAAATATCCTCTTGATATCATTTGGGCTGTCCTCTTCTTTTTCATTTATCCCTATTAATCTTATGGTTTTTTTTTAGCATCGTCTTGCAGGTGTTGAATTGTTATTTCCTGATTCTTTGTTATTTTTAAAAGATCTTGTCTTTCCTGCTCACTGGCTGCAATCTTATCTTCAAGGTCTGAAATTCTATCTTCACTTTCATTGAGGCAGTTTTGGCAGCTTTCAATAGCATTTTTGATTTCCTGTATATCTCTTTGAATCTGTTTTATGTATTCTGTTTGTTTCATATAGTGTTCATTGAGGGATTCTATCTGTTTGCTTTGTTCCTCTAATTTTTTAGCTGTGTTTTCACTAGACGTGTTCACTATTTCTTTCACTGTTTTTATCAATTCTTCTTTTACCTGGGCAAGTATTTCTGATTTGAATTTCTCCATAGCTTTCCCTAGTTGCATATTTATTTCATTTGATATCATTTCAGACATTTCAGGTGTATGGTTTCTTTTTTCTTCTATATAAACGGCTTCTAAGCTTTCTTGGGGAGGGCTAGAGCTTTGAGCCTGCCTTTTGGTCTTTCCTTTTGTCATTTTTCTATATTTCCTTCCTTTGAGCAGTGTTCCAATGCTTTCTCTGCATGTGTGGCGAATTACCTCTTGCACCCTCAGTTCCTGGAGGGGCAGTGGCTCCCCCACAGGCTGTTGGCTTCCTCACAGGGTCCTAACTCCCCTCTGCGGGCTCCTGGCTCCCTACGTTGTAAGGCTGATGCTGGGTGCGGTCAACCCAGAGCCTGTGGAATCTCAGGCAGGCCAGGCCACTGTGCTTTGTCCCAGGCAGGTCTCCAGGAGGTTCCCTGCGGGTGAAGGGTGGGCCTACAGGTCCCAAACAGTCAGGCCAAAATGCTGGTTTCTGCAAAGTTCCCGGTCCCAAACAGACCTGGACGAGATGCCAGTCTCCGCAAAGTTCCCAATCCAAACAGCACAGGCCACTCTGCGGGTCTCCGGGAGGTTCCCAGTCCCAAAGAGTCAGGCCGAGATGCTGGTTTCTGGGAGATTTCCTGTGGGTGAAGGGCGGGGCTATGGGCCCCAAACAGACCTGGCCAAGATGCGGGTCTCTGGGAAGTTCCCTGTGGATGAAGCTTGATATAATATCTTACCCTGAAAAAAATGACCATCATCAAGAAATCAAATAATAGTAAATGCTGGCAAAGCTGTGGAGCACTGTACACTGTTGGAGGAAATATAAAGTAGCACAACCATAACGCGAATTAGTATGGGGATTCCTCAAAAAAAACAAAACTAGAAATTCCATTTGATCCAGCTACTCCCCACATAAGTATCTTCCCAAAAGAGTTAAAGACATCAGGTTACAGTGATACATCCACACCCATGTTTATAACAGTGCAATTTATAATAGCTAAATTTGGAAGCAGCCTGAATGCTAATCAACAGATGACTAGATAAAGAAAATGTTATATTTACACACATTACAGTACTACTCTGCCAAAAAGAAAGATAGCACTGAGTCATTTATTGGAAAATGGATGTACCTGGAGACCATAATGTTCAGTGAAACAAATCAGACACATGGATTTAAATATCACATGGTTTCTCTTATCTGAGAAAGCAAAACTATAAATATAGGATGAAATAAAAAATAGATAATAGAAACTACAAAGATTGATATTTTTCAAATAGGAAGAGGACCCAGAGATGTGAAAGTGAGTAAGGGGAAGAAAAAGGGACCTAATATGTGTTATGTACATGTACCAACTTTACACAAGGAGTCTAAACATTGTGCACCATAAGTGTGTACTAATAAAAAAGAAAAGAAAAAGAAAAAATACTCCGGTAGGAAAGGAGAAATCAAATTATGTCTGTTTGCAGATCATATGTTTCTGTAATTAGAAAACCTTAAAGAGTCTACCAAAAATCTTGTAGAACTGATAAATTCAGCAAAGTAGCAGGATATAAAAATTAAAATACAAAAGTCAGTAGCTTTCCTATACAACACTAGTGAACACACTGTGAAAAAATTTAGAAAAGCAATCTCATTTTAAAAAGAAGGGGACTGGAGGAGGTGGGAAGAGCATAAGGGAAATAATAAGGGGGTGGATAGGATAGTATATAAAATACATAAATGAAAATGTTATTGGCCCTGAAGCAAGGCCAGCAGATTGCTGTAGCTGCTGGTTTCAAACAGGAGCCTAAAGAGAATTCTTTCTGTGGTCTGTTGGCCATTTCAGAACTTTGGAAATGGAATGGTCAATTCATCAGAAAGAAATAGCAAGTGAGTATGGCGGACATTAGGGGGCCTGCAGGGGAGAGACCTTGGCGCCTCGGGACCTGCACCATGTGCTTGACTCAGGGTGCTGGGAGAACAAGGAGCTCTTCCCCTCTCTGGGGGGCAGCTGAGAGTGTGGCAGACTTTCGGCGGCCTGAAGGAGAGAGACTCTGGCACGTCAGGACCTGCACAGTGCAGTTGACTCGGGGTGCCAGGAGAACAAGGAACTCCCCCCCTCTCTGGGGGTGGCTGAGAGTGTGGCCGACTTTCGGCAGCCCCAAGAAGAGAGACCCTGGCACATCGGGACCTGCACAGTGCGGTTGACTTGGGGTGCCGGGAGAACAAGGAACTCTTCCCATCTCTGGGGGGCGACTGTGATCCTGCCTGTGTGTGGGCTGAGAATCAGACATCTCATGTCGTCCTGTCCCCATCCCATGTCCCCCTCTCCCTCCCCCCTGCCTAGCAAGTGGGAGCCAGTGAACTACGCATGTTGTGAAAAGATTGGCTATGTTATTTAGTATGAGCTCTCCATATGCAAAGATAAGGACAACCATTTGGAAGAAAACAAGAGACAATATGACAGATAGTGAAGATCTCTGGTTGTCTAGCTTTGAAATTTATGCTTTCTTATGTCCCATTTTTTTCTGTTTTGTTGTGTTTAATTTTACTCCCTTTTAAAATAAAATTTAAAAAATTTTAAAAATGAAAATGTTATAACACATTATTTTATCTGATTATAATCACTAATAATTATAATACAAATGCTTTAAAAATAGAACAGACATTAAAATACACTAAGTAAAGAAAGAAAGAAGAAGAAAAAGGAAAGCAGACTACATCCAAAGAAATTATCAATTAAGCATAAAGGAATAAAATATACCAATGAAAATGCTGATTGTAGAAAATACACGGGCAAATATTAAGAGCTTCGTTTAAGAAAACCATCTACAATTTTTTTGGTAAAGATTTGCACTGTAAACGCAATGTTTCCATTCTTCAGGTAGTTCTACTTTTCCAATATATAATGGTTATATAAAAAAGAAATTACACTAATATCTATTCTATTGTTGTTATCTGCATTATCAATGCTTTAAAAATGCTTCCAATGAGACATCAGTAGTATTTTGCAGAGTAAAATGTGACAATGATGATACAAAACCAAGAAAATATCAAGTATAATGTTTTTAGGGGAGTTGTTTTTCTTCAATGAATTTTAACTTTTTTGTTCTAAATTATTTCTCACTCTTTTCTCTAATTACTTCGATGATCTGCTTTATTTGAACTTTATAGCCTTCACTGGAATAGCATGTAAAAACATAGATGAGTTCATATAAGAATTACTTATAAATCAACTCAGTTTTGAGAGTCACATGCATGTTACATTTTCCAATAAGCATATATGGGAATGAAACAAGGAATAATTATTTCCTCACTTTTATAAATTGGTATGTATACTTAAAGTAATGTTTTGTGGTCTCATCCTCCATAAATGCTTTGGATTATCATAGTTGGTTCTCATTTTAATGCTAAGACAATAAATTAGCTAAACTAAACTGAAAACAGAAAAATAACTTTTTAAAGAATGTTATGTTACAAAGAAAAGTTTTACATTAATGCTATAAATAATAATTTACAAATTTGCTTCTGTCCCAAGGCAAAAATTACCTTATGAAAGTAGCAACAGGTAACATGTCACTTATGTTTTTGGTCTGACTCAGGTAAACTAGATATTTTTAGGTATTTATGAATTTAATTTGTGATGCTTCAGTAACTTTCTGCCAGTAACAGCAAAATTTCAGAGTGAAAGTTTTAAAAAATTGAAAAAAAGAATTAAATGAGCATGTTTGTCTGATAAACTGATGACACAGATCTGATAGAAACAGGAGAAAGCATGTAAAAAGCTTGATAAGATACCTGAATCTCTTTCAAATAAAAATGTTTTTAAAAAATACAAAATATTGTATTATGCAGAAAAATAGCTATAGTAAATATGTATTTATAATATTTTAATAAACAATTTTGTGGAGGCATTTAGTTTTTAAAGAGGGCACAATTAAATTCAGGATAAATCTCGATTTACATAATACTGTACTTGTATAATTCATAATCTCATTCTCATCATCAGTGATCATTTAAGAGGTAAGGATATCTTTATCACAGCCCAGGAAATTGGTCTGAAAGGGATTCCACTTCTCCCCTCTGTATCAAGAATCTTGCAATTGGCCTGGGAAGAATTCAAGTAATTGGCACCTCCCCACTACATAGTTGGTGACTAGGGAGTACCAACTACACAGTAGGACCCAAACTAGGGTGCACAGGATGGACAGGCAGGACTAGCAGAGTGAAAAAGTCCAAAGCAATATTAACAATGCCAGTCAATGAGTGGTAAGTTAGGTAAACCAGCTTTATGCTTGGGGACAAGCATAGCATAGACCGAATAGCACCAGACAAGTAAAGCTGCCTTCCTTTTTCTTCTTTTTAAATCTATCTTTGTTTTTGTTTCCTTTTTAAATTTTCTTTTTTCTCTTTTCTAAAAACCTAGGGAGAACTCCAGCCACAGAAAACTGATCTTGTCCCCAAACCTAGAGCCCAAGCTAAGATAAACATTTACTCCTTTACTCTTCCTTCCCAAAGCTTGCGTGGTCATCTTTTGTCCTCTAGCCTTGTTTCTACTTCCTTTCATTTATTGTTATTTATCTACTACCCTTCTTAAATTTCCCTACCACAGAGTAAAACCATTATATCAAGGGGAAACACTTTGCATATAAGCTCCTAAGTTACAATTGGTACTGTTATTTTGCTCCTGTAGTTGAAGGTACAAAATAATTATCGAGGTTTATCAGTTTCTAACCTGTACTTAATGTTATTGATATTGTTAGTTATACTATTTTAGCTACGATGTCATATATATTGTAATAAGTTGTTCTCCAATTCCTTAACAATACTAGGAAGCTCTGAGGTAATAACTTCACAGGCCAGCACCAAAGGACTGAGGACTGAGCAAAACAGATACCAACATCTCACAATTAACTGGGAAGGTAGGGATTTTGGACACACATAAATCAAGAACTTCCTACGCACAGAAGACTTCCCTGAAGAAAATACTTTACCTAGACAGGTCTTGATACTAGCTATGGTTACCTACTACAAAAACTTAGAAGGATCAACACAGAAAACAAAATTTTTTTGTAATACAAAATGACAAGATGCAGAAGCAAAATGCAATCTCAGATCTCCAGAATACCTAAAAAAAGCCCAGGAGACATTGAGATAGAGGAAGACACACACCTGAAATTTCTGAAATAATAGCAATAGAAGAAAAGAAAAAAATCCATGAGGAAATAAAGAAGTCAAATCACAAAAAATCTCTCAAATTAAAAAAAAGAAATGATAAAACCATAATTAAGGAATTCTTGAGTATATCTAAAGCAGACATAAATAAAAAATGGAGGATCAGAGAAAATAGTAGAAATCTTGGATGAATAATATAGGAAAGAAAGAGAATGAATGAAACAGATTCAAACAGATATCCAGGAAATTAAGCATTCCATTGAAATCTGGAAAAACTGCTTGAATATAACTGAAGACAGACTTTAAGACCTAGAATACGGGATTGTGGCTAGTGAAGATGAAAGGAAAAATCCCTTAAAAATAAAAAGGGATCAGGAAATAAGAATAATTCAACAGTTGCAAGATGATGCAAAGAAAAAAATCATAAGCTTGACAGGTGTCAGTGAAAAATCAGGAGTCAACATAAAATACATAAAAAGGCTATTTGCAAAAGTAATACCAGAAAATTTCCCAAACACAGGAACAGAATCTGACATACAGATAAGTGAGGCATATCGAACTCTAATTAGCCATGACCAAAATAAATCTACACCCAGACAGATATATAAAAATCAAGTTCCCAGAAATTCAGCACAAGAACATTAAAAGCCATTAGAGAAAAGAAACATCACACTACAAAGAAAACCCATCAGAATCACGGCTGAATTCACAACACAAACCCTCAAATTATGAAGACCTTGGAGACAAGTACTTCAGGTCCTGAAAGAAAATAACTTCCAAACAGATAAATATACGTTGCAAAACTGTCTTTTAAAATTAATGGAGAAATGAGATACTTTCATGACAAAGAACAAGTGAAGAAATTTATGAGCACCAAACCAGCCCTACAAAGAGTACTAAAAGTTATTCTAGACAGAGACAAAAATGATTACAATTACAAGAACAACAACAGAAAGAAACCATCAGGCTAGACAAGCAATTAAACAGAGGGGAAAAGTAGGAAATTAACAGCAGGAAAATAATATGACAAAGATAGGACAATGCATATTAGTTATAACCATCAAAAGTAATAGCAGAAAATTTCCCAAACACGGGAACAGAATCTGACATACAGATAAGTGAGACATATAGATCTCCAATTACCCATGACCAAAATCTACACTCAGACATATAAAAATCAAGTTCCCAGAAATTCAGCACAAGAACATTAAAAGCCATTAAACAAAATGGCTTTCTGTCAAAAGAAACAGATTGGCAGAACGGATTAAGAAACAAGATTCAACAATATGCTGCATACAAGAAACATATATAACTCAAAAAGAAATTGATACACTAAAAGTCAAAGCATAAAAAAAAATACTCCATGCAACAGGAACCCAGAAAAAAACAGGGTAGCTACTCAGTTTGAAGACAATGTGAACATCAAGAATGATCAAAAAGAGATAAAGAAGGACACTATATACTTATTAAGGGAAAAATTTGAGGGGAGGAGATAGCCATCATACATATATATATATATATATATATATATATATATTATATATATATATATTATATATATATTATATATATATATTATATATATATATATAATGTGAAAACACAAAACTATGTAAGACAAATATTAATAGACATGAAAAACAAAACAGCAATAACAATTGTAACATGAGACTTTGATACCCTAATGTCACAAAGAGACAGATCAACTAGACAAATAATCAGCAATGAAATAACAAAACTGAATAAAACTTGTGAACAAATGGACTTAGAAGATGTGTACAGGATGTTCTATCCAACAAAATCAGAATACACATTTTTATCAGCTGCACATGAGACATTCTCTAAACCAGATCATATACTAGTGCATAGAACATGCTGAAATAAATGCAAAGGAATTGAAATTATCCAATGCATATTATCTGATAATAGCGCAATGAAATTGGAAATGGCAAAAGAAACAAAAAAGCACCATAAACACAAGGAAACTAAATAACAACCTCCTAAACAACCAATGAGTTAAAAATTAAATTAAAGAAAAAATTAAACAATTTCTACAAGTAAATGAAAATGCAGATATAACATTTCAGAACATGTGGGAAGCAATGAAAGCAGTCTTAAGAGGGAAATATATAGCAATGAATTTTCTTTTTTAATTTTTTTTTATTTTAAAGAGAATAAAACAAAAGAGGGCAGAACAGAGCAGATCAGAACAGGACAACATAGGCAACACAGTACTTTACATTAACACAATCAGATATTAACAGTAGCTATCACAATATCTCTTTCTCTGCTATAATTGAGCATAGTTTCAAATACAATAATATCAAACATAACAAAATAGTATAAAACCATTCAAAGAATGAAAGAATTACAGGGCATTCTGAACCGAATAACAGAGAATGATCAATGGGTATTAGAATATCTCATTTTCAATAAAAAATTTTGTTTATACTATCACATATATTAAAATTCCAGTAAGACACAACATGATAGAACCGATGGTAATAACAGAGTAGAAGCATGGTAGGACTTCTAAGCAAGATGATATTAAATCAGCAATAGCTGTCACAATGTTTTGTTTTCTTCAAAACAGCTGTTCATACCATCACACATAATAAAGTCAAACAAAACAGAATAAAACCATTCCAACTGATGAATGAAAACATTGAAAGGCTTCAAAGCTATGAAGTGGGGAATCATGATTACCATAAAATCTTATATACTCTTATCAACTCTCATACTAGGGAGACTATACGGTATCTACACATGTGAGTCTGGTTTATTTTGCTTATGAGTATGGTCTCAAGTTGTATCCACTTATTTATAAATATCTCAGTGTGATCATTATTTATAGCTGAGTAGTACTCCATTGTATAAAAATGCCACAACTTTTTGTATCTATTCCTCTGTTGATGGGCACTTAGGTTGTTTGCAAGATCTGGCTATTACAAATTGTGCTGCTTATAAACATGAGTGCACATATATCACTGTGGTGTGATGTTCTCAGTTCTTCTGCAAATATGCTTAGAAGTGGAATAGCTGGGTCAAATGGGACTTCCAAACCCAGCTTTTTGAGGAATCTCCAGACTGACCTCCACAGTGGTTGTACAAGTCTACACTCCCACCAACAGTGCAGAAGAGTTCCTTTTTCCCCACAGCCTCTCCAACACTTGTTGTTGGTAGTATTTTCTATCCTGGTCATTCTTTCTGGAGTGAGATGGAATCTCAGTGTGGTTTTAATCTTATAGCAGTGAATTTTCATGTCACGAAAAGAGAATGAGCACAAATAGGCAACCTAATGTTGTGACACAAGCTACTAGAAAAAGAAGACAAAGTCAGCCTAAAGCCTATATAAGGGAGGAAATTATAAATATCAGCAGAAATTAACACAATAGAGATTAAGAAAACAATACAAAGAAGTAATGAATCAAAGTGTTAGTTCTTTGAAAGAATAGATAAAATTTATAAACTGTTAGCCAAACTTATCAAAAAGGAAAGAAAAGACTCAAATTAATGCATTGTAGAATGAAAAGGGTGAGATCACTACAGATCCTGTGTAAATTTAGAAGAACAACCCCTATTTTGAAAATCTTTACTCTCGTAGGATGGGAAAAGCAGAAGAAATGGACAGATTCCTAGAAACATATGAATTATCAAAGCCAAATCAAGAAGATATAAAAATTCTGATTTCCCCAATATCAGTTAATGAAATTGAAACATAATAAAAAACTTACCAACAAAGAAATGCCCAGGTCCTGAAAGATTCAAGGCTGAATTCTACAAGAAATATAGACAAGATGTAACACCAACACTCCTTGAAATCTTTAATGAAATTGAATGAGAAATAATACTCCCTAACACTGCTAGAAGCAAGTATTATGCCGATACTAATACCATAGAAAGGACCAACCAAAGAAGAAAACTACAGGTCAATATCCATAATGAACATAGATGCAAAAGTCCTCAATAAGATACTAGCAAACAGAATGTAGCAAATCATCAAGAAGATTATACACCATGACCAAGTGGGATTCATCCCAAAGATGAAAGGATGGTTCAACATACTCAAGTCAATAAATATGACACACCCCATCAACAGAGCCAAATATAAAAATCATATGATTATCTCAATAGATGCAGATAAAGCTTTCCACAAAGTTCAACACTCATGCATGGTAAACCCTACAGAAAATGGGAATAGATGATCTTTACTTCAGTCTGATAAATGCTATATATGACAAACCAACAACTAACATCATACTAAATAGACAAAAACTGAAAACTTTCACTCTAAAATCAGGAACAAGATAGAGAAAATTCCTATTCAATGTAGTTATGGAAGCATTAGAGCAATTATACGAGAGAGGAATACAAGGAATAAAGATAGGAGAAGAAAAAATTAAATTATCATTATTCACAAATGACCTGATAATCTACATAGAAGACCTCAAAACCTCCACCAAAAGACTTTTAGATTTAATAACCAGATTCTGTAGTGTAACTGGATACAAAGTCACTACTCAAAACTCAATACCATTCCTTTACACAATAAGCTCACTGAGACTAAAATTAGGAAAACCACACTGTCCACACTAGCATCCAGAAAAAAATGAAATACTTAGGAATCAATCTAACAAAGGAAGTAAAATATCTTTACACCAAAAATTACAGTACTCTGGAAAAGGAGATCAAAGAGAATATCCCTTGCTTATGATTAGGAAGAGCCAACACAGTAAAAACGACCATACTCCCACAATTGTTACACAGATTTAATGCAATCCTGATCAAAATACTATTAGCACACAACACAGAACTACAGAAGATATTTCTAAAATTCATTTGGAAACAGAAGAGACCTAAAATAGCCCAGGCAATCCTGGGCAACAAAGACAAGACAGGAATGATCAGAATGCCTGACTTGAAATTATACTATAAAGCTACTGTGATCAAATCAACATGGTACTGGCAAAAAAAAAAAAGACACAAGGGTCAATGGAACAAAATAGAAGATGTAGACAGAACTACAAACACACTCAGCCACCTTATCTTTGACAAAGGGGTCAAACATATTCACTAGAAGAAAGACAGCCTCTTTAATAAATGGTGCTGGAAAAACTGGCTCTCTATATAACAAAGACTAAAACTAGACCCATATCTACCACCATGCACTAAACTAAAGTCAAAATGAATCAAAGATCTAAATACTAAAACACAGCACTCAATCTACTGGAAGAGAAAGTAGGTCGAAATCTTCATGTAGGCACAAAGTTCATAAACAAAACCAAAAATGCATCAAAAATACTTCAAAGAATCAACATCTGGGCTCTCTTCTTACTAAAAAGCTTTTGCACATCAAAAGAAATCACCAACAGACTAAAAAGACAACCTACAGAGTAGGAAAAAATTTTAGCCAACTGACCTTTAGACAAAGGACTTCTATCTAGGACCTATAAATAACTGAAAAAATTGAGACCCCTCCAAATTCAAAAACCCAAATACAAACACAGAAATCTGAGATTAACACATATTTCTCAGATGAAGAAATACAAATGGCAAATAAATATGTGAAAAAAGGTTCAACATCACTGGTCACTGGAGATATACAAATTTATACAACACTGTAGAAAAAATGACTATCATCAAGAAATCAATCAAGAACAAATGTTGGAGACGCTGTGGAGAAGAAGGAACCCTTCTCTACTGTTCATAGGACTATATACTGGTGTAAGCACTGTCAAAATTAGTATGGAGATTCATCAAAAAGCTAGGCTTAGAGGTCCCATTCAATCCAGGTATTTTTTCCTGGTTTTCTTGCTGGAAGATTAAAAACATCACAGTTTCCAAGGATGGCAGACCAGTAGGTAGCAGGAGAGAGATCGCCTCTGAGAGAGACAGCTTAAATGCCAGAATTTAACACCCTGGAGAGACCCAAACAGAGAGAGATGGACTCTCTCAACCCAGGAGGAAACTAAAGTTAAAAAAAATGCTCAAATATGAGGTCCCAGGGCTACCACTAGTAAAGCTAAGATCAGCAAGCACAGCGCCCTCCTTGAGCCGCCTGAATTCCTGCCCGAGAGCGACCTGACTGACCGAACTGCGCCGATGCAACTGGCTTGAGACGCCGGAGCATGGAGCTGAACATCCCTGCGTGCAGCTTGCCTGGACCCGGCCCTGCACACAACCCACCCAGAGGCACCATGAATTTGCGCCGCAACTGCGCTGAAGTTGGAGGTCTGGGAGCGCAGCAGTTCTCAGGGACCGGCATCAACACGGGCGGTGAGTGATGGGAATAAGACCCTCCCACGGGAAAGGGGAAACCGACTGGAAGACATGTGGGATTTGGGAAGGACAGCCTTAACTCCATAAGGAAGTGGCTTCAGTTGGTTGCTCCTCTCGCTGAGCGGATTGGTGGAATGTGCTTGGATTGGGTTGTGCCCCTGGCCAGGACCCAGTGGGTTGCTACAAACTAATTCCCTGAGCACAGCCGCACACTGACGCAGTGAAGGCCTGCAAAGGTTGACTGGCCTGGAGGAGAGGAACCAGCGCACACTGTGCTTGCTTGAACTTCACTCTCTGATAGCAGCCAGCAAAGGGCAGAAGCCCCTAGCCTGCATGCTCCAGAGGAGCCTTAACCAACAAGCAAAGGGGCTGGGAATTACACTGTACACTTGTATAGAAGGAACCCAAAACATGACGAGAGGGAGAAATAAGAAAAATCCCCCAGGCCCCAACCCTGAGAACATTGATCCAAGAGAGGTAAATACAAAAAAGATTGAGGACAGCAAACATGCAACATCAAACACAGTGGTAGCAGACATAAAGAGATATCTTCAGGACCTCAAAGGGGGACCAAAACTGAAATATTAATTCAACTTAAACAAGAGATAAGTAGATTAATAAAAGAAAGTCTGGGCACCTCTCAAGAAGACACAGACAGAAGAATGGAGGAACACAAAAGGAGAGAAATGTTTAATGAAGAAAACAAGAAAAACCTAGAATTCATGAAGCAAATTCAAAGAGATTATCAGGAAACTAAAGACTCCATAGAAAACTGGCAAAACTGCTTGAAAGAAACCAAAGATAGACTATCAAAACTTGAAGACAGGCTTGCAATGTGTGATCATGAAAGGGAAGATCTCTTAAAAATAACAAGGGAGCAGGCAGTAACAATTGGAAGGGTAGAGGATGACAGAGGATCCATAACTTAAGAATAATGCATGTGAATGAAGAAGCAGGAGTCAAAACAGAGGAACTGCAAAGGCTATTTACAGAAATCATTAAGGAAAATTTCCCAAGCATAGAAAAAGGAAATGATATGCAGATGTATGAAGCATACAGAACTCCAGCCACCTACAACCAAAACAGAGCTACACCTAGACACATAATAATCAAGATCCCAGAAATTCAATATAAGAACAGGATATTAAAAGCCATCAGAGAAAAGAAACAGATCACCTATAAAGGAAAACCCATCAAAATCACGGCAGACTTCTCGACACAGACCATCAGGTCAAGAAGAGCTTGAAGTTCAGTAATTCAAGCCGTGAAGGAGAACAATCTCCAGCCCAGATTGGTGTATCCTGCAAAACTTTCTCTCGAAATTAATGGAGAAACAAGATGCTTTCATGACAAAGAAGAACTAGGAGAATTTGTGACCACCAATCCAACCCTACAAAAAATACTGAAGGACATTTTAGAGAGAGAGAGAACAAGAATACGAGCATTTCAGGAACAATGGCAGAGAGGCCTCAGTGAACGGGGCAGACAATGGAGTGGAACAGAAAAATAGACAACCAATGGCAGAAAAACAGAATAGCAGAAATAAGGCAGAGAAGAATGGCTGTAATCTCTAGTATAGATGGCCTTGAAATATTAACAGAGAGAAACACAGGCAGAGTAGATCAGGAGATAGGGTCCATTGAGATGCTCTATATAGGGAGGCAGTGGGATCCAAAACAAGCAGTGCACCCTATAGGAGTGAAAGGGTAGGAATTATATAAAAAAGGAAGGCAGAGGATATTGTTAATTGTGTAACAAGATTGAAAATTTACATTATTCTCATCACTCTGCTTGGATGGATTACGTGCTGTTCCAGTTTGTCTACTTACGCTAGACTTGAGAACATGGTCAGCTATCCCCAAAATAAGAGGACATAATATGGTAATCATCCCTAATTTCCTATCAACTTAATCTGAAGCCCTTTATAACTTATACTGTCTTATTATGACTGATCTTATTTGAATCTGGGTTGTTAGATTGCTACTTTATATTGACTGATTTTATTTAAATCTGTTATGATTGATAGCATCAAGTCTAAAAGTATAGGCAACTACACTGAAGATGACAAGATTCA
>PVJX010042775.1:0-14080 GCA_004027295.1 Dolichotis patagonum | reverse complement strand
GTTTCCTGTTGGCGTATCATTTATTAGTGATAGTGAGAGTAAAGTGAATGAGGAATAAACACGTACCAATCAAAGAGAACAAGTCACAGGTTTATATAACACTGAGTATGGAATGCCTAGTTTTTTTCTTCCTATATGCCATAAGTCTATATTTTATAATGATACACCTTGATATTTGTTTATATACTAACCAAATAAACGCATTCTCATCAAAATCAAACACACGTGAGTGCACCCCCCCACAATGTGAAATATCAGAGAAATGCAAGTAAATCCTGGATTATACCAAAAATGTATACAGAGAAAAGACTACTGTCTTCAAGTAAGTTAAATATAGCTAAACTATAATAACTAAACAGCACATACATTATATATCTGGACATTCATTAAGAGAATATATACATCAACAATCTTGAAATGAGTGTGAGAAATCCCCAAAGTTTTAGCTGATTTCAAATATAAAGAGTGAATTCAATATTTATTCTACTTTTAAATAAGAAAGTAAGAAATTAAAAAGAAAATGTTGTAGACAGAAAATATTTTTTAAAAACTCCCCAGAGAATTTCTGGGTAGGGCATACTACAAAATACTACAAAATACTTTGCCACAGTAGTTCGTATGTCAAAGCTAACACATTCCATGCTAGATACCGTGCTCCACGTTATGTTATTTTATTAGTACTTGGTTGCAGGTCGTGCAGTTTGCAGTAATCTTGAGACTGGGTTAATCGTACGTGCTACAGCTTCTTTCCTTTCTTTCTTTCTTTCTTTCTTTCTTTCTTTCTTTCTTTCTCCTTTCTTTCTTTCTTTCTTTCTTTCTTTCTTTCTTTCTTTCTTTCTTTTCTTCCTTCTTTCCTTCCTTCCTTCCTTCCTTTATAAACTCTCCTTCCACTTCCCACACCCTCCCTCCTTCCTCTTCGAATTACACTATCCCATTTTTCATTCTTATTGATGCTAACCTTAGCTCATGTTGTGACACATAATGTTAAATTCACTGAGGTTATCAGGCTCCTGCACATGCCACGTGTTTATTCTCCTTCTTTCCCATTTGCATCCCCCTCACTCCTCATGCTTTTCCCCTTAAAATCCTTCCCTATTGCAAGAGATCCATCCCCTTGTCCTCTTCTAGCCTTCCTTATTATTCTCTTTTTTTATACTTTGCCTTACTCAAATGAGAGAACTGTAAAAATAAGCCATACCTTTTTATTAAAAAAACATAATTCTTAAGCCAAAAATTTAAACTTACCTCTTGTTCTTTGTATTATACAGTAAGGAGAAAATGTCTCTTTTTTATTACAGTGTAAGAATCCTGCATGTCAGTGGGGACCTCTCTCTCTGTCTCTCTGTCTCTCTCTCTCTCTCTCTCTTTCTCTCTCTCTCTGAGCATGTTGCCTACCAAAAGTGGCATAATGATTAATGACAAAAAATCTAGATGAATGGATATCATAAAAGCTGACAAAACTTTGATTTCTTTGCCAGTTACATTTTATCTTACATAGTCTCTTGGTGTAGCAATAAATTATTAATGCAGAAGACTATTCCTTTCATGAATAATTTAGCAAGCATAGAATGGATGGTGCTTATTTGAAAAGAAAAGATGTTATTTTCTCTGATTTCAGCTATGCATATACAGAGAACAGTAAAACATAGTACCAGCAGCAGTGTGTTTAGTAGATTGTGCTCCAGGTTTTGATATTATTCTGAGATTAAGAAAATTGAAGAAATTTTGGCATCACAGTTTAAGATGGCTTATATTTCATTTAAAAAAATTTTCTGTTAATTAGAGAGTAAATAGCATACAAATTCATAATAGGAATGACTTCTTTAGAAATATTGATTTATGCTTATCAATATTGTAATAATTCAATATTGTATAGATTGCCAAAATATTTTCTTAAATTTATCAATGTGTTTTGCTAGGAAGTGGCACATTAAAATTGTGTGGGAAATGTATTGGGAAATGACATTTAATGTCAGTATATTTGCAAGTCAGTATATTTCATGTAGAGTTAAGTATGTCAGGTCTACATCAAGCACGTTTTTCAAAATAAAGACAGGCAAAGCAGTCAAATCTCATTCAGAATATTCAAGTACTTTTATATCTCTCATGTAACAGATTCTGATTTTGCTCAAAAAGGACATTCCATTTATTTGCTAATTATTCGTCAGTATATTTGCAAGTCAGTATATTTCATGTAGAGTTAAGTATGTCAGGTCTACATCAAGCACGTTTTTCAAAATAAAGACAGGCAAAGCAGTCAAATCTCATTCAGAATATTCAAGTACTTTTATATCTCTCATGTAACAGATTCTGATTTTGCTCAAAAAGGACATTCCATTTATTTGCTAATTATTCTCTGGGATCCTAATGCAGTATTTTGTTAGAATATTCATACCATATGTCTTAGACTTCTGATTCTCATACAATGGAGTTATGAATAAAATTCAATGAATTACTTATTACACTAAAATACGAATGTGTTAACAAGAGTTTAGATGGGCAAATTCTAGAAAAATAATAAACATTAAACACCAGGAATATGTTTACTATCTGAAACACTAACTGTATTTATGAAATGCTTTAAAACTGAAAAGAACAATAGAAAACTGCTTAGAAAAGTAATATTTTGTAGCTGAGAAAGAGGTAACAACATCAGTGTATCATGCCTGCGTAGCTAACATTTAGGAACATTTAATGTACTTGTGTATTCATGTGCAATCCCATATGGCTGCCTGTTCAGATGGAGTATGAGATAGAACAAACTTGAATTCCTGGGCCCTTCAGCTTGGCTCACGCCATCTAGAAAACACGAGTTGTCTTAAACCTACAGCTAGAACTGAGGCTGGGCTTGTTCCTAGCCTCGGCCCCGAAGGCATTTGTGTTTATCAGAGGATTAATATCATTCCTCCACCAGAATTTTTCAGTTCTTTACCTGCAGAATACTATTTTTGAATTAAGGAATAAATTTGTATTTGCCTTACATTAAGCTAAAACAGACAAAAGTTAGAACCATATTAGAGATTTGTAATGAAATTTGAAAGTTATTATTGTACTAGTAAATCAGAAAATGTCAAGTTAAAAATAGAGCACATACAAAAACAGCTCTAGTTATCCAAGATATCTTAGCACTTTTCCAGCTACTTTCACATCCTCGGCTTTGTGATTATCATCCTTATGCATACTGGAATGACTGAGGGCACGATTTACCTGGAATTCCTTGCCTCAGGGCCTACTTTTGAACCTACACAAGCTATAACACCAGTTCTTGGTTTAGTTACTAAATCCTGGGTTCCCTTCTCCCAGGAATCATTCTTAGTTTGATTTCTTTAAAATTGTAACACTTAGCTAGGGAAAATGGTCAGTGTTCATACTCAAAACAATGTCCCAGGTCATGTATTATCCTCTCCTCTCACCTCTCATAATTTAATTTATTGATTTCATTGTAAGCTCAACTTTTTGGTTTTGTTTTGTTTTGTTTTGTTTTGCTTTGCTTTGTTTTGTTTTGTTTTGTTTTGTTTTGTTTTTGTACCAGAAATCAAGCTTAGGACCCTACACTTACCAGGCAGGCACTGTGCATTGAGCTATATCCTCAAAACTTTCAAAAATTTTTGTTTGTTTGTTTGTTTTGCTTTTGTTTTTGGTGTTTTTTTAACATCTTTGCAGAATTAGTCCTAAAATTTTGCCATTTATCTTGTTCAATATGAAACATCTAAGAATGACTGTTGAAAAGACTCAGTTATAAACAAGTCATAGTATTTACATCTATCTAATGTTGTGTACAGGTAAAAACTAATGAAGCTAGCCTTTAACATCAGTTGGAGTATACTTATAACGAAATACCCCTTGAATGTCTCTGCAAATTTCCGTTTCCACTTATGTCAAGATCTCTTTCACTATGTCCAAATTGATGTTATCTTCCCCAAAGGGCATTAGATTTTTATAAGTGACATTCAGCAGAATTTTAGTCACTAAGTAGGGCCAAGTAACTTGATCAAAAATCAATTTTGACATGGATGGTTAAATGAAGGTTACTTGTTTGATATCAATATCCTACTCTTATACTATGTATTTTAATAATAGATTCTGGTTCAAATTCTCTTACAGGAAAAACAAAAGTAATGAGCTAAAGAGCTAAATAAAAGATTGATAATTCAAAAGAGGGAGAGAGATCATTTGCAAAAGGGAAGGGAACTTAGGAGGAAAGAGAAATAGGAGGAAAAAGGAATAAATTATTCTGCTTTTATCTCTCACCTGGCGATCCATATAGCCTCCTAATGAGCAAAAGAGGTTAGAATTCCCAAAAGTCACAAATCTGGCCCTTTCTACCCATCTTGTTATCACTTGCTCATCTTGAATGTCAATACTCTAAATCTTGTGTTATGTCTACACAGCTTCCCCGAATTTGACTAGCAATTCAGGATGCTTAATTAGTACTTGCTCTTTTTAGTATAATTCTCTTCACTTATGCTTTCCTAACTGGACTCTGACTTTCTTAAAAATTTTAGCACATGACACACTTTTCTTACACAGGACGAGCACTTCTTAAATATTAATTAAATTGTAATTCAGTTCAACTTCTGGTTAGAGCAAGACGAGAACTTAAAGGCTTTGGGATGTGAAAGTGTATATGACAACATTTGAAGAGTCTTTTTATACATTGCCTTTTCTCAGCATGTTACTCATATGCTCTGGGTGAGGGTAAGGTTCATTAGTATTTTCTAATACATAATATCCAGGGAGTAGATAAAATATTCATAAATGCGCCTACTCCTAAGAAGTTCTGGATATTTGAAATCTAGATATGAGCATCATGTTGAGAAGATTTCTGCACATAAACTGAACAGCTTCATTTGTTTTCAATTTAATTAGTGTGATACGAACTTTTTAGACACAGAGGTAGAATCTATACAACACAGACTTGAAGAAACACTCGTAGATTTTATATTGCTGAGTAAATGATGTACAGCAAACTTTTATAAAATATGCACATAAAGTTCTCACTACTGTTTCTACACACATATCTATGGCCAATTCCAATTTTGGGGCCAATAATTACCATTTTAATTAATTTTGTGAATACACTTTGGATATACATAGTGGTCATATTTATCATAAGGAATTTGTAAGGATATATAATAATTCTTCTTTTTTTCCCTAATCCACTCCTTCCCCTTCACCCTCTCTTTCTATGATTTATAACTTTGTTTCCATTTTTCTTCTGTTCTTTTTTTTATTTTTGCTTCCTATTTATCCCTATGCCTACCTTGCTTCCATTCCCATTTGAACATTTTGTATTTCCCAATACATATTAATTATTATGATCTTTATTTACCCTTTTGGTTTCTCACACTACAGAAACAACGTGATATTTACATGTGTGTCCAATTTATTTCCCTTAAGAGTATGGTCTCAAGGTGCATCCATTTACCGAGAAATGTTTCAAATTTATCCTTCTTTATGGTAGAATTCTACTCCATTGTATAAAAAAGTTTCACATTTTATTTATCCATTCTCCATTGGTAGGCATTTTGGGTGTATCCAAGATTTAGCTATTATAAATTATGCTGCAATAAACATAGATATAAATGCAACAATCTATTTTGGTGCTTATAATTCTTCTGGAAAGATATGCAAAAAGAGAATAGCTGGGTCTAATGGAATTTCTAGTTTTAGATTTTTGAAAAAATCAATACATTGATTTCCATTCTGATTACACCAATTTTCACTCCTGCTAACAGTAGAGGTTCTTTTTTCCCTAGATCCCATGCAGCATCTGTCATTGGGTGATTTGTTGAAACTAGCCATTCTTTCTGGAGTAAGATGGGATTTCAGTTTTGTTTTAATTTGAATCTTTTGAATGACCAGTGATAGTGAACATTTTTTCACATATTTATTTTCTGATTGTACTTCTTCATCTGAAAATTGTCTATTATTATTAGATTCCCATTTTTAGTTGAGTCTTTAAATTTGGGGGAGTCTAATATTGTGGTATTCTTTATATGTTGTGGACATTAATCCTTTGAGAAACAGTTGACAAAATTTTTTTCCCATTGTGAGAGTTGTCTGCACTCTTTTGGTGGTTCCTTTTGCAGTACAAAAGTTATTTTTTAAAATGATAGCCTTCATTCTTTGTAATATTTCCTGTGCAACCAGTGCTTTATTCATAAAGTCTTTGCTTACACTACATTTTTGAGAGTTATATCTATTATATCTTCTACTAGATTCAGTGTTTCTGTTTTTAATATTTAGATCTTTGACCATTTGAGTTTAGTTTAGTGGATGGTGAGAGATAGATGTCTAGGTTTAATCTTCAGCATGTGGAATACCAGTTATCCCAGGCCATTTGTTAAAGAAGCTATCTTTCTTCCAATAAAGGTGCTTGGGCCATTTGTAAAAGATAAGGTGGCTGAGTGTGTTCACCTGTTTCTGCATCTTCTAATCTGATCCATTCATCTTCAGGTCCTCTATTTTTTTTGCCAGTACCATGATGTTTTCATCACAGCAGCTTTGTAGTATAATTTCAAGTCAGGGATTATGATGTCCTTTTTATCCGTTGTTGTCTAGAATTGCTTTTGCTGTTCTAGATCTCATCTAAGTATGACTGAATTTTAGAATTGTTTTCTCTAATTCTTTGAGGTATGCTGTCAGTATTTTGATCAGAATCACATTAAATCTCTTTAGCAACTTTGGAAGTATGGTTGTTTTCACTGTATTGCTTCTTCCTACCCAACAATAAGTGATACCTTTCCATAGTTTGATCTCTTTTTCAGAGAACTCTAGTTTTCAGTGTAGAAGTCTTTTATTTCCTTTTGTAGATTGATTCCTGTTTCATTTCTTGTGCTATGGTGAAAGGTGTGGTTTCTTTAATCTGTCTCTCTGTGCATTTGTTATTTGTGCACAAGAATACTATTTAGTATTGAGTATTAACCTTGTATCAAGCTATGCTACTGATTTTGATTATTTAATCTAGAAGTGTTTTCATTGAGTTTTTGTGATCTTCTATGAAGAGTCATCCATAAATAATGATATCATCTTCCTTTCCTATCCTATTCCTTTTATTTCTTTCTCTTTTCTATGTGCTCTGCCTAGTATTTCCAGAACTATATTGGAAGAAGTGGTGGTAATGGAAATTCTTGTGTTGCTCCAGATTTTAAAGCTTTCAGTTTTGAACATTTAATATTGTTTTGGTTGTTTATTTGTCATAGAGAGCTCTTATGGTTGAAACAGTGTGTCAACTTGAGAAGATTAGAAGTTTAATAAGGAGACTCAGCAGGGATCCAGGGTCCTTACTTTCTCAAGACCCTCAGCCTGTGCAAGAGGAGGGCACAGAGGTGGTGTGAGTGCCGTGCCTGTCCTGCTGGTGGAGGGTAGCCTGCTATCAACATAAGGGTGGAGAAGAGGCTTGTTCTACTCTTGCTCTGGCTGCTTTTGCTGACTGTCATCTTAAAGTGTCGCCCCGGTGCCATGCCACTCTGCCTTGGAGTTAGTTGATTTTGCACTGAAACCTCCACAAAGAGAGAGCTAAATCAACTTATCTTTCTTTCACTATGGGTGCTGAGTATTTTGTCCAAGTAATTTGAGAAAAGTAACCAATACAATAGCTTCTATCAGATTGAGATAAAAATCTTATATTCTGTTTTCTGTAGTATTTTAATCATTAATGGACACTGCCCCTTGTCAAAGGCCTTTTCTGCATCTGTTCAGATGGTTGTGTGTCTTTTATCCTTGGATCTGTTGATATGGTATATTAGTTTATTGATTTGCATGTTGAACAGTCCCTGAACCCGACTTGTTTTTCATGTATAATTTTGATGATTTGCTTCATTCTGTTTGCCAGTATCCCACTGAGAATTTTTATGTTTATATTCATTATGAAGATTGCCCTGTAGTTCTCTTTTTCAGTTAGATCCTTCTCTAGATTTTTGGTATTAGGATAATGTTTGCTTCAAGAAATCATTTTGGGAATAAATCTTCCCTTTCAATTTCAGTAAATATTTTGAATAATAATGATACTGTATCTTCTCTAAATTTCTTATAGAATTCAGCAATGAATCCGTAAAGACTCAGATTTTTCTTTGTTGGTAGTTTTTAAATGACATTCTCAATTTCATTGACTAACAATGGTTATTTAGAATTTTTATACCTTCTTAATTCAGTTTTATAAATATAAATATATAAATCTAAAAATCTGTCCATTCTTCTGTGTTTCTCTTTTTAGAATAGGTTCTAGAAGGAGGTATTGATGATCTTCTAGATTTCTGCAAGATCTCTTATGATTTCAGCCTTTTCATTTTAATGGATTTAAATCCTTTTTTTTCCCAATTTTTGATCAGGTTTGCTAAGCATTCACTTATGTAATTTTTCAAAGAAACAACACTTTGATTCATTGATTTTTTTGCATTGTTTTATTAGTTCAAATTGCATTATTTTATGCTCAGGTTTTCCTCACTCATAAGTGCTTTGGATTTAAGTTGTTCTTCTTTTTCTAGTAGCTCAAGGTTCAATATTAGGTTGTTTATTTGATCTTACTCTGTTTTTCTAATGAGGGAATTCACTGCTAACAATCTCCTTTCTAAGACTGCTTTCCTTGTATCCCATAGGCTCCGGTACGTTGTATCAACATTATTGTTTAATTTTAGAAAGTGTCTAATTTCTTCTGTGATCCATTGACTGTTCCTGATGGAATTATTTAATTTCCAGGTGATAAGGTAGTTTTTGTTACTTCTTTTGCTATTAATTTAGAAATTTCCCTATGATCTGATAGAGAAATTAGATAATTTCATTGGATAATTTCAAGTCTTTTGCATTTACTTAAGTGCATTCTCTGACCTCATTTGAGAAAGTCCTTTGCACATCTGAGAAATTTATGTAATCTAATGTTGTAAGTTAAACATGCCAGGCACATACTAAGTCCATTCATTTGATACGTGGGTTCAGCTCTAATATTTCTTTTTTTAATTCAGTTGATTTGTCTGTTTGTGTTTGTGGGGTATTGCAGTTACCTCATTACAATTTTAGTACTTACTTGATTTTCCATGTCCATGAATATTTGTTTCATATATTTGGGGCACTATTACTCCATAGTAGTCTTTTCCCTGCTGCTCAGCCTCATCTTGAAGTCCAGTAGGCAAATAGAATAGCTACCCTGCTTCTTTCCAGGTTTCTGTGGCATGGAGTATAATTTTTCCATTGATTTTTTATGAATTTTTAAGTGTTTCTTCTTTGCAGTACATTGCTGGATATTATTTATTATTTTATTTTAAATACAGTAAAATACAACAAAATAAGACAGAACAAAGCCAATCAAAACAATGCAGTGAAATTGGTACAGAACTTCAGATCAGGATACCAGGATATCACTAATAGATACCATAGTATATCTTGTTATCGTCAATAGTTGTCCATTCAATCATGTGTAACAAAATCAAATCAAAAACAGAACACTATAAAACCAATCAAAACAGAATACATAACAGAGCAACACAATTAATCAAAACAAAGCAAAACAGTGAAAACAATATTGGCCTTCAAAGACAAGATAGAAGGAAATCCCCATATTTGCTATATTGCATACTGCCATCCTCCCAAGAGATGCTCAGGTCTCTGGCCCCAGGTCAGAATAATCAACCAAATAATACAAGCATTTAGTTGCTTTACTACGTTAGTTGTTATCAACTCTGGCTGATGTGGAAACCATTCAGTTGCTGACGGGGGCCCTTGATTCTCAGTCCATGTGCCCATAGGTCCATGGGAGACACTGACTTATTCTTTCCCTAGTCCACCCACAGCTGACACCACTTATCAGGAAGGATGGTTCATTGCTTTCTTGCTCAGTCCCCCAGGGTCCAGGATGGCTGATGCTCAGGAGATTCTGACTTGTTCTTTCTGGATCTTGTTTCTTGATCCATACTCACTGGTAAATTATGACTGGTGAATTGAGACCAATTATACTGAATCTTATAACTTTTAAGAATTGACTTATGTTTGTCACATAATTTTCCTGTTGGTTCTCTTTCTCTTCCCTCCATTTAACTGCTTGCCTTCATTGCTGAATTCTTCCGATTGGGGTTCATAGAACTGCTACTTTTTGTTATCTCTTTCCAGAATATCCTTCATAACATTTTGAAGTTCTGGTTAGGAGGTTATGAATTTCTTCAGGTGTTCTTTGTCATGGAAGTGTCTTATTTCTTCAACTTTGAAAAGTTTTTTGGGTTTATTGTTGTTGTGTTTTGTTTTGTTTTTTGAGACAGCATCTCACTATGCAATTCAACCTGGCCTTAAACTCACTTTGTAGCCCAAATTTGCCTCAGACTCATAGTAGTCAATCTGCCTTGGCCTCCCAAGTGCCAGGATTATAGGCATTTGCCGCAATACCTGGCTGAAAAATACTTTTTTTATTGGGTACATCAATCTCAGTTAGAGGTTGTTTTCTTTTAGTATTTGAAAAAATTCACTCTGTGTTCTTTTGACTTAATGGTTTATTTCCAGAAGATTTCTGTAATTTTGATGCATATTCCTGTATAGATCATTTCTTTCTTTCTTTTCTGGATCACTAACTGCAAATCTATTTTCTACATCTGATAATTTGTCTTCACAGTGGTTGATTCTGCTACATGTACTTTCAATAGCATTTTTAATCTCCAAGATATCTGTAAATCTGTTTAATGGAATTTATTTCTTCTTTCATATGTTGAGCATTCATAGAACATAGTAATAAAACCTGTTAGAGAAAACAAAGAAATGATCTATACAGGAATATGCATCAAAATTAAGGAAAACTTCTGGCAACAAACCATTATCCCAAGCTTTTCTGTTTTTTAATCTTTATATACTCTAGACTCACTAACCATATCCTTCATTAAGGTCATCTTGTCTTCAGTTATCTGAGGAATTATTTCTGATTTATGTTTGTCCAGAGCAACCTTCATCTGCTTTGTTACTTTCACTGTTACTAGTTCTAAAAGCTCACATAGGTGGCTTTAGGTGGCTTTTGGTTTGTTTCACAGCACTGCCCACCAAATTTGCCTTGGACAAGTTGGTCTGAGATTGTACCTTGGTTCCGTGTCTTCTCATTTTCTATTTTTCTAAATTTTTTCTGTGTGGATGCTTTTAAATTCCTTATGGTAGGTAACTTTACTATTAATATTGCTAACTCCTTAGTAAATGACAACTATTGAGAGATGTCACTTAGGCTGTTGCCTTTTAAGCCCGCTACAAAGTCCTGCCTCTTCACTTTATTAGGGATGAGAAGTTGCTGTGTACTTGGCCCAGCCCCTGGTGCTCTGTTACTGGACAATAGTATGCTTTACAATCCTTAGACAACTTCATTTTTGCAATACAGGAAAGAACAACTGATTACAACAACTAAATCACCCTGGCTAAAATAGTATAATCAATAACAATGATAGTGCCAAGCACAGCCTAGAAAATGGTAAACTCATATTAATTTGCCACTTTTAACCATAGGATCAAGATTTTATAGTTATATAACAATATCTAAAAGGAACCAAAAAATTACATATGATAAATATCCTTTTACCCTCTGCAGAAAAAAAATTTATAAGGCATAGAAAGAAAAGTAGAGAACTGGAAGAGAAAGAGTTTAGAAGCAAAATTGAAAGACAAAGGAAGTTTATGTAAACTTTCTGAGACTGCTTTCAAAGAAAAGATGGAAATAAAGAAAAAAGAAACACAAAGAAGAGCAAAACAAAACAAAAGAAAACTAAAAAAAAGTTGATGCTCATGAGGGAAAAACAAGAATGTATAATCAACAAGAGAGAGCAACAGAATATCCCCTGTGATTTCAAGGCCATAGTTATCTTCTGGGACCTCCATTTCTGTGGTACTGTCTTCTCAAGGTTGTGTCTCCACTGTCATTGATAGACAAAGAAAGGAGACAAAGTCCAGATCCATATTGTATGGTCCAGAAAGCCCACAGTAGGAACATGTTGAGATGCCAATTCAAATCCATAGAAGTTCAGGCTGATTCTGGTGTCTGGTTTGCAGTCTGTGACCTGAGTTATTTAGCTCATGCCACCATGGATGGCTTTTTGTTTGTTTGTTTGTTTGTTTGCATTTTGCTTGTTTTGTTTTGGCTCAGCCCCAACTTGTTAACCCTAGACATCTCCTGGAGCTACTCCTTATGCAGACCCTGGGGACTCTGAGTAGAAGCCAACCAACAGCTGCTTCAAGTGCCAAGTTCAGCTGGCCCCACCCCCAAATGGTGTCCAGTCAGTCACCCTCTGCTGGGGACAATTTGACTAGAGTTACTCACCAGCTGCTCCAGCCCACCATATCTGCTGCTCTTCTCCACTGAAAGAATTCTCCATGGAGCCCTCCAGGGACCTCTGCCATCACAGGGGCTCCATAGTCTCAAGCCTCCTCCCCCATACTGTGAGTGAGCAATGGAGGAAGCAAACACACCCAGTTTGTCAACGAACAGTGGTCAGGGAGAAAGCAATTTGCCACCACCCTCTGTTGCATTGAGGTCCATCGCTTTGCTCTCCTTGTGGACGGCAATTCTCCTTTCACAACTTTCTTGGGTCTCAGCGATACACGTTCCTCCTTCTCTTCCTCCGGTCACTCTACTCCAGCATCTGGTCTCCCAATCTTGGAGTGGCTGATTTCTACTGCTCACCACTCCGCCATCTTCCCTGAAGTCCACCAACATTTATGTTTAAACTATGCCTAGAAATAAATTCTACAATTATAAAAATGTAATAAGACTGTAAATAATTTAAAATACTGTAGAAATGCTAATTTTGAAATTTGAATTTTTCATAATTTTGTAGATTCTCTTGGTTTTAGCTTGGGAAGAGAACTAAGAAGTCAACTCACCCCTCCCATGAAGCATCTGGTATACAGGCTAGAAGACAAGAAGAGGAGCCTTCCCCTACCCCAATAAGCAACCAGCTGGTTTGGAGGCATGCAGGCTGAGCTGACAGCAACTGAGGTACAAACACAGCTTAGTGCTTGTATAATTTGATTGACTTTGCAGGCCTAAAGTCAGCAGTCTGAGCATCTATTTAGAGTATAACAGCATGCAGTCTAGCAACTATGGGTGGTTTCTTTGTCTTGTTTTTGAAATCCAACATTGTTCTCAATGTTCTTTTCAGTTTTTTTGTTCTGTTTTATTTCCTTGAAAAAAAAAGATTTTCCTTTTTTAAAATTATAGTTATGTTAGTATTTTCAGTAGAGTTGAGGTACAAGTATATATATATATACATACACACATATATATAATGAATATTAATGAGAAAGTGAAAGTGACTGAGAGAAAGACAAAAGATAGTATGAATTACAACTCAGACATGATATGAGGAATCTGTAAAACAGTTATCATCAAATTATTCCTTTAACTATGTTAAAATGTGACTTTTCCTAATCAAATTTTCTGTAATTTGTAAGAGATCATTGCTATAATTGGAATAAATATTACAGTTTGTAAATTGTTACGTTATAAATGACATTATAGTGAAAACATGAAACTATAAAATTCTGTAGCAATTTAAAAAACCAAATGAAATATAAATCCTACTTTAATGAAAATGTTAAGCAATTTATCTTTCAAATTTTTCATCCTCAACTAACATTTTGTGTTTGTCTAATGGTAGTTGATTTCAGTTTATGTTACTTTTGATGTGTTTACCATACTAAATATTCTCAAATTATTTACAAATGTTAATGCCCCATTTAAGTCAGGCAATATTTTAATTTAGGTGAGTTTTATTTGTATTTATTTTCTTTGTGTCTAGATTCTTCAGGGATCAAATTTAATTTTTAATAGCAAAAAGAGAAAGAAACAAAAGATAGCAAAGTATGAGGTATTTGTTTAAACTAATGAAGTTTACTGTGTAAAGCACAAATTAACTACATTTAATTTAATTTAATTCACTCCTGTTTGCTTTCCTGTTTGCTTTTTGTGTTTACTCTCTTAAAAGCAGCAAAATTCTGTTTTCATTAGCTTTTTGTAATATTTTTTTATCTGGATGTTCCCCCAGAGTCTCATATGTTCATAGCTAGATCTTTGGGGAGATGGCTGGATCCTGGGTGAGTGACACCCATCAGTGGATTGGTGTAT
>PVJX010042774.1:0-13967 GCA_004027295.1 Dolichotis patagonum | reverse complement strand
AAATAGACTATCAATGGCAGAAAAATAGAATAGCAGAAATGAGGCAGAGAAGATTGGCTATAATCTCTAGTATAGAGGGCCTTGAAATAGTAACAGAGAGAAACACAGGCAGAGTAGATCAGGAGATAGGGTCCATTGAGCTGCTCTATATAGGGAGGCAGTGGGACCCAAAACAAGCAGTGCACCCCATGGGAGTGAACGGGGAGGAATTGTCTGAAAAAGGGAGGCAGAGGATATTGTTAATGGGGTAACAAGATTTAAAATTTACATTATTCTCACCACTCTGCTTGGGTGGGTTACGTGCTGTTCCAGTTTGTCTACTTACACTAGACTTGAGGACATGGTCAGCTATCCCAAAAATAAAGAGGACATATTATGGTAATCATCCCTAATTTTCCTATCAACTTAATCTGAAGCCCTTTATAACTTACACTGTCTTATTATGACTGATCTTATTTGAACCTAGTTTGTTATATTGCTACTTTGTATTGACTGATTTTATTTAAATGTGTTATGATGGATAGCATCAAGTCTAAGAGTATAAGCAACTACACTGAAAATGACAAGATTCACTAAGATACCCACTCTGGTTTGATTATTACTTGCTTTTGAAGTCTTATAATGTCTGCAATGCTTCGTTTTTATTAATGCTGTTATACTCTGCTGAGATACCATGGTAACCATTGTAGATCACCTTGTATTGTGGTTTTATGTGACTTTTCTGCCTCATGCTTTTCTAGGAATTGTTTTGTTTTATCTTGCTTTGTTTTGTTTTTCCTGCTAATACAGAAATGATAGATATACATGTAGAGACTCATACATGTGTAGGGCTTATAAACAGTTTACGAGAACCAACTATATAACACATGTTGAAATGAACAACTACTTTGAAGAAAAAGAGACACTACAATACCCAGTGCTGACTTCATAATGTCATGATGTGAAGTCCAGCGAAACTATCACTTTTTGTTCGAAGTGATCTTAGCTTGCTTTGCCTTGTTTAAGTTCAACACACATTAAGGTATGGACAGCTGTTTTGAAGAGAATGAGCGACACTGTGACAGCCATTCTTGGCTTCCCTAATGTCTGGTCTTGAAGACCTGAAATGCCCTCCTCGTCCTGCTCAGATCAATTCCATACTGGGTTGTTTCATGTGAATTCCCTGTATGTGACAATATGGACAACTATTTGGAAGAAAACAAGAGTCAATATGATAGAGAGTGAATATCTCCGATTGTCTACTTTTGAAATTTTTGTCTCTTACATTGCTTTCTTGTGATCTGCTTTGCTCTGTTTTGTTGTGTTTAATTTTACCCTTTTGATATAATTGCAAGTATATTAGCATGGGTAAGATGGATGACCATATTGCTGTTTTTGTCAGATTGTGGAGCAGAACTGTTAACAGTGTCACTGTTTGAATGTCTACTTTACATGTTTTAACTTTGTAAATTGAATAACTATTTCCAAGAAGTCAGTATGTAATTTGTCAAGCAATAATTTCTTAGGTTCTTTTGTTGCTGTTCTTTTCCTTTTTTTCTTGTAATACTGTATTGTTGCTACCCTTTATTCTGTTTTTTTTTCTTTTTTTTTGTTGTTTTCTCTTTAAATAAAATTTTTTTAAAAAGTACTTTAAAAAATTTAAAGTATATAGTACCTATTCTTTTGAAATAATTTTCCCACCCCTTTCACTGTTGTAGCCTAAAAAGTCATAAGAAAAAACACATAATGGAGACAAAATTATGCTGTTTGTCTAAGTGTAGAAACATGATTTTAAACACAAAATAAACATTCTTTTCCACTTAGGGACTATGCCCTTCAAATATATAAGGGAAATTTATTGCAAATATTGGAGAGCAAACACAAAGCTTACCTTATATATTCAGTATAGATAATAGCATTTTCATACATAAAGCTGTATTTTAATTTTCTTTTGCTAAGTGAGGTGTATGATACATTTAATATTTACTAAATGCAAGGAGTCTTCAGATATATGCACCCCTACCACTCCAGCCAAGAGTTTCTTAGTTCACTCCTCAGATCTTTTCTTTCCCTATTTTAAAAATTGGTGACTAAGTGGAAGATGTTAAAAGAATTAAGATGCATTATGCATGACCAAATCCTCAAGATGAATGTAACCACTGTATGTACTGAGAACATGTATCTAAAAAAAAAAAAAAAAAAAACTGGCTGCTATCTACACCACCACTACCTGCTTGGTCACATGTCATACCCAACCGTATGTCACACATTAGTCCATGGCAGCCCTTCCATTATTGGTAATGCTGGTGGAGGAGAAAGGAAGGGATAATGAAACACTGGAGTGGCATCACTTGGTAGCAGCGCAGTCTCAAATCTATCCAACTCTTCCAAACACATATAACCAATGTTTTACACTCACATATCACCCTAATTTGTGCAACAAACACAAAGTATTCCCTTGCAACAATGGAAAACATGGACATGTACTGAAATGCCAAAACTACTATACTTCAGTGCCTGCCTAACATACAAGCATCAAAGTGACCTGTTATCCCTTTGGTGATTTAAATTTAAAAATGGAAAAAAACAGGAGAAACTCTCCTATAGAAGAATTCAGTCATGACTGAATGAAAACTTTAAATGTTTTACTGTCTTTGCTCTGGATACATCTGTATTTCTAGTTAGTAATTAAATTCCTTGTAGCTGAGCATGGTGGTATACACCTGTAATCCCAGCTCTCAGGAGGCGGAGGCAGCAGAATCACCCTGAGTTCAAGGCCAACCTGGGCTGCATAAGCAAGTTCAAGGCCAGCCTGCACTACATAGCAAGACCTTGTTTCAAAAAAGCAAAAAAAGCAAGAAAGCAAGCAAGAAAGAAAGAAAGCAAGAAAGAAAAGAAAGCAAGAAAGCAAGAAAGCAAGCAAGCAAGCAAGCAAGAAAGAAAATAAATTCCTTGTATCTTTGCTATACAGGCAGAAGTAGAGAAAAGTAGCTGAGTGCTTGGTCGGCTGTGTTCCTGTTTGGAAGCAATCAGTGGTGCCAAATCCCTGGATCTACTGAAGAAAGGCAGAAGACAAACTAAGCTTCTGCCCTATTTTACTCAGTCAGTTTTCTAGGTCTCCTCATAACTGCAGTCCTCACCTCTGCATATAGCCCTTGCCACTTAACCGGAACAATTACACATCAATAGCTTGGAAGAGGATGGAGTTAAGTCGCCCTGTACACTGTATGGCAGGCAAATTTAGGACAGACAAGGGCCTTCCATTTCTGTAGCCCCTAGAAAGTTGTTTCTGGTATTCTTAGCTGAAATTTACAAACACACATATATTTCTCACGGAAGTATTTCCACACATTATACCTTAATAACCTGCTTGGAATTTAGGGACTATCAAAAATAAATAAAAGTTACTAGTTTCATTCTTGTGGCATTTTACCAGAAAATGACTATGAACATTAATCTTCTAAAATTTTTTATTAATCCGTTTGCCATACATAATGTTTTTTGAAACTAATAACTATTATTTACAATTAACATACTTCTAAACTTTGTGGGGTAACTTTGCCAAATTGGATATATAAATTTTTAGGACATACACCTTCAAGAAATTTCCTGTTGTCTTTTTAAAGTATGTTTTTAAAACACAAACAAAGGAAGAACCAGTTCTTTCATACTTACAGCACAAAATTCTTCAAAGGATATTCTTCCATCTCCATCCTTATCTGCATTTATTATAGTTTTGTCTACAATTTGCTGTAATTGTGTGTCTTTCAGGTTATTCCCCACCATCATCTTCAAAACCTGGAAGAGCTCCCCGTTGGAAATATAGCCATCTTTATCCATGTCATAGATACGGAAAGCAACTGAGAAAAGAGGAAGAAAAATCATTATGATTATAATGCAATCACATGGGAATATTTCCAGTGAGAAAAAAAAAATAAATAAATTGCCAAACACCCAAAATTATGACACTAAGGATGGCTCCTTCCTAAATATATAAACTGCCCTCAGGTACTATTTAAATCTGTGAGTTATAGTCAAGAATGCATGGGCTTAAGCAATGTGGTGTAGGTTAAATTATCTAACCTTATATAGAACTAAAGATAGTAACAGTTCCAACCTCTCAGGTTCTTTAGAACATTTCTTCACACTTTCATTTGGGGGGGGGGAGCCTCTTATCCAAATTTATATGACTGTTTTCAGTGGAGTAAAATTCTGTTTTTTCCTTCTACAAAACTAAAACCAATGGTGACACACATTATAGGTGGACCCTATAATCCTAGCACTTGGGAGGCTGAGGTAAGAGAATCATTACTTCAAGTTCTAGGATACATAGCAGGTTTAAGGTGAGCCTAAATAAACTACATAGTAGTTTGTCTCAACTGTCTCAAATAAGCAAACCAACAAAAAACAATGGCAGAGTATTCAACTGTAATAGTTGCAAAATGCCCTGAAGCATTTTCATCAGAATACAAAATTACCATTATGTCTAAGGATCTGGAATAAAACAAACCTTTTAGAATATTTTAAAAGAAGGCAACAATGTAGTATAGAATGGTAGCAGTTTAAGAGAAAAAATGAGTCAGTGGCAAAAAAATACTTACACCTCAACTTCTGCTCCTTATCTCCTTTGACACTGAACTGAGAGACCCCTTCAATGAATTCTGAGTAAGAAAAGTTAAAAGATGTTATATGCCAGAAATTTCAAATTTTCAGAGAAAAACCAATAGTTTACATTACATACTCACAAAAGAGTACTTTCTTGTACAAAACATTTCTAACAATGCTAAAAATGGAAAATGTCAAATTTAAAACCTCCACAAACAAGATTCTATGTATTCTTTTCTTGCTTAACTTGGGAAGCTCTCAATCTGGATGAATATTTGTTAACTACTAAACTGTAACACTCAAAAATATTCTTAAAGGGAAGCTATTTAACTCTTCTTAGAGAATGATTACAATGAGCCTTTTTTAAAAAAGACTACAAATTATTTTACAAAAATAATTTTGCAGGGGCTGGGGCTTCAGCTCAGAGGCACAAGTGCCTGCCTGACATGCACAAGGTCATGAGTTTGATCCCCAGTACCCCCCAAAAAAGTTGGATTTCTGTTCCAAAATTCAGACTCATTTAAATACATTATTAGAAGTTTCATGCAAAATGCTCATTTTTCTTTACTACCTAAAGTCAATCATAACCAGTTAAAAATCTCTTCAAGTAGTAATTCAGTTCTAAAACTAAAACAACAAATTCCATTGACAATTATTAGTGAAACAAAATGTTTTCTTACAGAACCAATACAAAATAAGGTACCACGTTAATATTAACAAAGGCACTACTGAATGTATTTTTAAAACCTAGATTAACTGAAATAAATTACTTCTGTTGTATAATAATGCTCACACATCCTTATTCTATATTTTAATTTCACTATTTGATACATTCTTAAAAAGATGAAAAAAGCCAGGCATGGGGGTACATGCCTGTAATCTCAGCACTCCAGAGGCAGAGGCAGGACGGTCACTGCAAGTTCAAGGCCAGGCTGGGCTACAAGTGAGCTCAAGGCCAGCCTGAACTGCATAGGGAGACCTTGTCTCAAAAAGACCCCCCCAAAAAAACCACTTTAAAATACAGCTTCTAATTATTATAAATTGCCCTAAAGTGAAAATAATTTCCTAGAAACAAAGGAAATATTTTAAAAAATCTTTTGGGGCACAGATTACCGTAAAAGACACCTTGATCATTTATGAACCACAGATCTTAGTCCATTTAGATGTATATACCACAGATTTTGAAGTTTTAACCATCTTTTATTATAGTATCGCCAAATTATAAAGACAATTAAGACAAACTAAAAGTTTCAGACATATTTATACACAGAATGTGATTACGTATAAATTCTTTAGCCTGTGATTTATAAACCAGTGACAACTTTCTTACCTTTGAAGTCTACTTCTCCATTCCCGTCTGTGTCGAATATATCTATTACTCGCTGTACTAAAGGATTCTGTTGTAATTCAGGCAAAGACATAAACTCTTCCACACTCAAAGAACCAGAATTGTCCAAATCAAGCTTCTTAAATCTTTTTCCTAGCCTTTTAATTTCATCAGCATCAACTAAAAGCCAACGACAAGAAAAGGTAGTAAGATTTTTGAAAAAACCTCCATAATGGCTATAAAAAAAATTCAGCACTTATCCAACAGTGTAATTTCCAATTTGATTAACTTACATATACATATAATACTGTAAAATAATTACTTCTAGTAGAAAAAGTATAACAAATATTGCTACTTCGCTACCTTTCTGTTTGTTTGCACCTGCCATAATGTACACAGCCAACTGTACGGTGAGTACCCAGATGGCCAGACTGACAAGGCTAAGCCGATCGTGGAGGTCACAGGAGACATCCCTGGGATGACGATGCTTAGCTAATCACAAAGATCCTATTAGACAAACTAAATCAATCTCTGCTCTGTGCCAAAGCACCTTTATTTTTCCTTCCTTCTGTGAATCTTCATTTACTTTTTCTAATGAAGGTTATGGTTTACAATTCTAAGACTAGTCAAATGTGGTGGTGAACTCTGGTAATTCCAGCATTCTGGAAGCTGAGGCAGGAGGATGACTAATGAGTTCAAGACCAGCTGAACCACATAGTGAGATTCTGTCTCAAAAAAGTGTGTTTGTGTGGGGTGGGGGCTCCAAGGCTATTGAAAATTCAAATGTTTCTTTTCTATCTTACCACACAATATGCAATTCCTTTCTTTGGAGGCAATGAGATGTTTCTTAAATATTCTTCTAGTTTTAGCTAAGTTCTTGATACTATCTTCAAGTATGAGAACGGAAACACCGTATGTATTAATCTTTTGAAAGGTAAAAAAATTAACCTAACACTTTTTAAAAAAACTAAACAATTTAAGAATCATAGTTTATAAGTACAGTACTCTATAAACATTTAGTGTCAATTCTCCTTTCACCTGCACTTTTTTTTTCTTTTTGGTACTGGAGATTGAGCTCACAACCTCGCCCTTGTCAAACAGGCGCCTGTGCTGTTGAGCTCTGTCCTCAGTCCTCACCTGCATTCTTGGAAAAGGCTTGTCATTTTTTTCCCTCTAAATTATACCATTTCCATTCTCTTGAAATATCAAATCAAACATTCAGATGTTGATTATGGCTTACTGGAAATAATACTTGCAAGTATTTAACAAAAATTAAACAAAACCACTAGTCTTTTTTAAAAGAAAGTGAAGGCAAATATATCACTCATAAGCATGTAGCATACTCCAAAATGTTGAGTACAAAAATATGTGGCATCATAATATTTTATTTATATATATATGGCATCCTCATTATAAAAATTTAGAAGTTAAAGTATATTTAAAATATAAAAAATGCAACACTACAATATGTATACAGGTACATAATAGTGCTCTACTGTGAATTCATTTCTACATAACTGATAGAAATAATATCACAGGGATATTTCATAGGGAGTTTCATAGGGATTTTCCCAGTACAGATGCTCTTCCATTTAAAAGGGGTATGTGCTAATAAACCCACCACATATTGAAAATATCAAAATATCATCAGTTGAAAATATATGTAACACACCTGCCAAACATCACAGCTTAGCCGCACCTACCTTAAACATGCTCAGAACATGAATTATGATTGAGTAAAATCATCCAACCCAAGCCTATTTTATAATAAAATGTTGAACACCTCATATAATTTGCTGATATATTTAGAAGAGGAAAAAAACCTGGCAACAGAATACACTGTAGTGTATCGGCCATTCGCCCCCAATCAATCATGAGGCAAACTAGGTGTGACGTGCTACTCTACACTGCATTTTGAAGGTATTATGCTGCACGTATCACTAATCCAGACAAAGATCAAAATTCAAAGTACAGTTTTGCTGAATAAGTGTCACTTGTGAACCATTGTAAGTTAGGGACCATTATGAAAAGGCCCTAGACAAGTTTTCTCAAATTAAAAAAAGAATCAATATATAAAAACTTCTCGTCTTTTATCACCATCCGCAAAATACCACTGATGAAGGTGGCTACATATCAGGTCATCAATACTGTTCACAAAATTGGTTTCTAATGAAGTAAATGATCTCGAAAACCTCTACCTCAAAATAACTGTTTAAGGCTCACAAATGATAAACTGCCGTGTTCACCACAAATTCCAGAGTTAATTTGGACTTGTGAAGTATCTGAGTAAACCTTATTTTTCTGTTTTCCACTGTGAAACCAGTCATCTTGCTACAGTTTCTTTACTTTTTTTTTTTTTTTTTTTTTTGGCTTATTCTTCTACCTCAGAGCAGAACCCACGGCTTTCTCAGAGGTATACTGTATATAAACAAGTGCTCAATAAATATTTTAAGTACTAATTATAAATGTATGCTTTGAAACTTATGATCCAAATGTTATCAATGTATCTAACCAGAGGCCAAACTACAGTAACTCAGAGTAAACCACTCAGAAAAGTTTCTCCAAATTCATAGATTTTGCTGAAGAGCTACCCTCTCAGTTACCCTTTAATTTTACATACATACCAAAGATTGTTAACTGTGTTCCTTTTGCAATCTAGTTTTGCTTTGTTAAAACCAAGGAATGAAAAAGATGGGACATAAATCAACAGGTATAAGTATAAAAGAAGACACCTCTACACAAGTAAACAAATCAGGATCAAGAGAGTGTCATTAATAGAAAGAGGGAGAAGAGAAAGCACCATAGTACCTGTGGAACCTTATCTATTAGATTCTATTTGAGACATGACTAAGTTTAAAAAGTTGTCTATCAGAAACTGAACTTGCACTTGAAGGGTTCAGTTACCTGGAAAACCCCACTATCAAGAACCTAGCACTGAAATCTTGGATAATATTAAGGAATTTGAGAGGCTGGCGATATAAGTTGAGAGGTGGTAGAGAAAGTGTGATTCAATCCACCTGTTCTTTTACACTATCAACAATAACGTTTTTAAAAAGTAAAATTCAGTCCAACTGCTAGCTCCTGTGCTTAAAAATGTGTTGTGGATTCTTAGTAATAAACAGGATAAAATACCTTAAACTCTTGATGGTATTTAACTTCAATTTAAATTCCCATCTTCACATCTTACCCCAAGGCCTTTTCTTTAGCTACACTCTCCTGTGTACAATTCTGCTAAAGCATAAATTTCCATTTCCTTATGAACTTCCTACTAGAAAGCCCGTGCCAGAACACTCCATTTATTACACTATCAGTTTTTCTCAGATTAAAGAAAAGGGCATTATTTGTCTCACAGTTGTGTGGATCATTAACTCTGTCTCTGGTAAAAACTCTTAAAAGACTATTTAAAACCCATTTACTTTCTATGGCTATAAATATCTTATGAAATATTACAAAGTGCTTGATACTTGTTCTGGATGAGTAGCTAAAATTTTCCTCAAGGGGAAAGCAAACTGCCAATGAACAACTTTCCCTTCACAACACAGTTGGGGCTTTTAAAATTTTTATTTTTATTACACAGGTTTCAGTATATAATGATTACACTCACCGTGAGGAGTTGGTACATGTGCATAATGCATTTTAATGTTTACTTCCTTTCCCCTTCCTACCCCTTCCAACTCTATCTTCTGGTTCCCTTCCCATTTGCAAAGCTCTGTCTCCCAGTTTCCTATTGTCAAAGGGCTTCTTAAAAACCCCCTTAAAATGACCTGGAGAGAACAAGCTCTACTCAATCTTTTCATTCACCAACTTACACACGCCTTGTGCAGACAAAACTCACCTTGAATTTCTTTGAGAAGCCAGTAAAACGTGAAAGGAAACAACAGTATCTCTCCCCTCCAACCACTCATTTATCTCCTCCTCCTCTGCCTCCTTTCCTTCCAGCTGAGATCATAATGAGTAAGACAGACACTAAACACCTTGTATTTACTATCTAGTAGAGGCCACCTGAACAACTTGAGGTGTCCACACTTAGGATGAACCTAAGGCATGAATGCAGCAGCGTTCTATCACAGAAAGCTCTAGAATCACTCTCACTGATCTAGAGTATTTGAAACTTGCTACTAAAGTAGCAAGTTGCTAAAGTAAAGCCATAAATATTTTTTACACTAATATCTAAGAATACTAACTTTCAATCACAAACAGTAAAAAAAAATTCTTTTAGATGTCAAACAAAGAAAGTCACTTATTTGGTTGTTATAATCACTACAGAAGCAGTTGCACTGTGGAATGTCAGCACCTACCAACTGCCTACAAATTAGGCAGAGGTCTCTAAAATAGGTTAGACCTGTCTTGTTAGCGCTATTACCTGTTTGCAATATGTTCACAGAAGATCTGCACTTAGCAGATCTTAAAAGAACAAATTCCAACTTTTGGCACTACCTTACATCAAAGATGTTTTTTCTTACTGCTTAGGATCCTCCTCTCTTTATGGACAAAAAAAAAACAAACCAACCTCACCCTCTTGACTCATCTCATGACTCAGAGTTTGCTTTTTCACATGTTTTTGCCAAGTTAAAACATTATTTTTACTTTGGAAGGACAACATTTTGAATAGCTGAAATGACATAATCCAATTTTGATTATATCAAAGTAGTAAATAATCTGAGAATATACTGTTATCTAAAATTTAAGCAAGACAATAAAAATGTAAGGTCTTTTAATCTGGCTTTACAAAATATAAAAAAGTTATTAAGGAATTGGTAATGCTAACACAAGCACCAGATCACTTTGCTGAGATCTTCCCTGAATCAATGCTCTATTTTCAGGGACAAGTATAAAATTTAGGTAATTCATTTTAATCAGTGATTTCAAGAATCAGTGTCACTACGTAAGAATTTGCTTTCATAATGGTTATGTTGCTACAGTAAATTTTAGTATCTCTTACTACACATATTAATGCCACATTAACATAATACTAACAGAGATAGCTTACATATTCATCTATCTTTCAGACAGAAAGGTATAATATCCCTTCACTATTATTTATATACTTTTTATTCAGAAAAAATGAATTTGAGGGTTTAAACAGAAGAGTCCTTAGTCTGTGCCTTGTAAGAGCACTGTTACTAATACACACAACACAGAAGGCTGCCACTCAACTGTCTGCTGTTTATTATTTGTTTTGTTTTGGTTTTTTGCCACTCAACTTTTAAAGAGTTAAAAAAAAAAAGCAGTCTAAACTTTTTTTAGTTTTCTAGTTTTCTCAGAGTAAAAAAGAAAAAGTAGAGTAGAAAATAAAAAGCTTTCTACACATTTTAGATGATTCCCACCAACTGTGGAAGAGATAGCAATGAAATTATTACTCATTCAGGAAATTTTAATAGCCACATAATAACTTATTACCTATTAATAAACTAATAATTTAATAACAAAAATAAAAGCAACCTTTTTTTAAACTCACCTAGCAACATTTTGAAAGAAATACACAATTTAGGATCCTAGGCAGAATACTAGGAAAAGAATAATTTCCAAATTTTACCAGTTTGTTTAGTAAAGCATTATTCATGGTTCAGTATTATTTTATCACTGTTAATTTCTCAATTTGTGAAACTACGCTTCAATTCCGTAAGATGTCTACCTTACCTAGAGACGCTGTGATGCCATTAGGATGCTGTGTCCTACACAAATGCACCAAGGGATTCATGGTGTTAATGTAGCTTATTGGGACTGATGCTGACACCTTTAACCAACCAGTCATTAGACAAAGTGGCCCTTGCTAGATTTCTCCACTATAAATCTTTTTCTTTTGTAATTTAAAAACAACACAAAACAAAACACGGCAAGGGGGAGTCCTTCGACACAATACAAGCACTCTACTTCTCTTCAAATTCTGACCATCAGTGAGTGGTTCCATCTGCAATAGTTATTACTGTGGTACCAGGCTAAGAGTAATTTTCTACTCCCTCAGAAGTGCAGACTGCTTTCGTGAAAAAAGATATAGCCACTCTCATCTCTATTTAATTATCAGTATGGATTCATGGATATTTATTTTACTTTATGAATTAAAATCTAATACTATCAAATAAAACAATGAATGCTGATAAGGATGTGGGGAAAGAGGAACTCTATTTCATTGCTGATGGGAATGTAAACCAGCACAAACTACTATCGAGAGTCCTCAAAAACCTAATAAACAAAGTTTACAGAGAGAAGGGGAAGGAAATGAAAAAACAAGGTATATTATGTAAATATTCCAACCCCCGACAAGTAATGTGATCATATTATGCATTACATAGCTTTTTTGTGACAGATTTTCTAGAGAAATTCATTGAGGTCTCAACACCATTCTATGAATGTATTTTTTGTTTCAGGATTGCTATTTTTTGTTTGTTTGTTTGTTTGAGGATTACTGTAGCATGCTGTTCAGTTCTGCTTTTATTTGGCTTGTCAGTATACTCATTTATTTTGTAGGATGTTAATACACTATTTTCTTTTTCCAAGAAAGTCTTTAAGTCTTTTAAATTAAAAATTTATTCTACTGGATGAGCTGAGATTTATGTTGTCAATAACAATGACAGTATTGATTTATTCTGGACTGTACATTTTTTAAAACGACGAGTTTCAACACTCCTGGCCCCACATTAAAAACTTAAGCTTGTGTAAGATTATACTTTCATAATTACTCATTTTATTCTACCAAAAATGTACATAGCACATTTATTTGGCTAATTCCTTCTCTCTGGATGTACTTATATTTCAAAGAAAAAGGAAAATGAAGCACAGTGATGACAAACAATAAGAACAACAATAACAGCAACAACAAGAAACCTCAACAAAGAAATACCGTTGACTCAGTTATACTTTTCTTGGGTATGTTCTGAACATACTACATTTCCTTGATTCCAAAACCAGCCAAAAATCCAAATAAAGAAAACTAAAGGCCAATTTCTTTATTTAATGAGTACAGATGTAAAAATCCTCAAAAGACATGGGCAAACAGATGCAACAAATCATCATCATAAAAACAAAAAAATTAGACATCATGACCAAGTAAGCCTCATGGCATTCATGGCAGGAACGCAAGGGTGATCCAACATACCCAAATCAATACATGCAGTAATACTCCATTATGTAAAAACTAAAAACCAAAACCAAACATCATTATAAATCATCTCAGTAGATGGAGAAAAAGCCTCTACAAAATCACCTCCTCATGATAGAAACCCTGACGAAAACAGGTACAGAAGGACCTTATTTCAATCTGATAACCATTTATGACAAACCTACTACCAACATCATATTAAATGGAGAAAAGCTAAAAGCTTTCCTTCTAAACTCAGAAACCAGACACAGATATCCATTATCCCACTCCAGTTCCATATAGTTCTAAAAACATTATATAAAGCAATCAGGCAAGAGAAACAAAAGCCATGTGTATAGGAAACAAAGAAGTCAATTTTTTATTGTTTGTAGATGAACCAGAAAATTACACTGAAAGACTCCAAGAATTAATAGTTAAATTCAGCAATGTAGCAGGATACAAAAATCAACACATAATGATGTATGGTGTTCTTATACATTAATAATGAACTCGCTGAGAAAGGAATTAAGAAAATAATACCATTCACAACACCATCAAGAAAATGAAATAATACTTAGGAATTAACCTAAGGAAGTGAAAGACCTCTACAATCAAAAGCCAAAAAGGAAATCAAAAATGACACCACAAAATTGAAAGATAGTCCCTCTTCTTGGATAAACAAAATCAGTATTGTCAAATGGCTATATTTCCAAAAATAATAGACAGATTTAATGAATTGCCAATTGTAACACCAACTTTTCTCACAGAACTAGAGAAAACCCTAAAACTCACTTGGAGACAGAGAAGACCCTGGGAAGCGCAAGGTCCTGAATTTGATTCCTGGTACCAATAAATAAGTAATTTTTTTAAAGTTGGTAACATTAAAAAAAAAAACCTAGAGAATGGGAAAAACATTTTGCCATCTACATCTTTGTCAGATGAGAAACATCTAAATATGTAACGAACTAAAAAAAAAAA
>PVJX010042773.1:0-13993 GCA_004027295.1 Dolichotis patagonum | reverse complement strand
GTTCACTTGTTCCCGTAAGGCATGCATTTAAGGAAATATTTTTAAATATTACATTATATAAAAGATAGAAATAAGATAGAAACTATTATACTCTGTCCATCTATATAATTCATATTCTCTGTCATTAATTTGTTTTAATGGATTGCCATTTTAATGATATGCTTCATAAGTTATAATTTATTCTGGTGGTTTCAGCCAAGTATTTTATAACTTTACCAGCAAAACAACCTATTACAGTGTATAACTTTATGGCTTTCTTAACAGCATCCACCTCCATTCCCTTCTTTAAAGGCTACCATGTCTGACTTTTGAAATAAATGTTTGAGCACTGTGATATCCTTGAGGCTAATAGGTTCAGTCTAAGTCACAAGTTGTACATTTGTTTTAGTTGGTCTGTACAATAGAATGCATTCAAGACTCCTGTGCTTGCCTACCCCTGATTAGGAGTGTGGTATGTGTGTAGAAATCTGTCTGATGGGTTCTGATTTTATATGTATGGAATGTGCAATGACAGCTGAATAGTCACACAGCACAGGGCTGCTCCCAGTCATTTCTCTTTCCACTGCACTGAACTCACCAATATGTGTGCTTGTGCATGGGCATGTGCATGTGTGCCCACACGTGTACATTCTCTTCTGGTGAGGGGCAAGAGATACTGATCATCTTAGATTTTCCCAGCACAGAAATATGAGTGTGAGAGTCCAGAGCTCTGCAAGAGTTCTTGTCCTAAATGGGATTTAGTCTAGCTAAGACCCCTGTCTCTGGCCTTTTTGCCTTCCAAAGTTTAAAATGAGTATCTTGTCAAGGTCACAATTTGTCACCCCAGTAATAAGATGCCCTTTGACATAGTTTCATATGCTGAGACAGGGGAAAGGATTTCCTTACTCATATAGTGCAGGCTTTTCTCCTTCCTTGAAAATTTATGATAAATGCATCCTTGAAGAGTTTGCCCCCACACACAGCAGAATGCTGCATCTTTCCTTGGTGCCCCTTTACTTCCCCCTAAAGATGCCTGCAAGATTTGAGAGCTAACATCAGAATACATTAATTTTTTGTCTGCTCACGGTAGTGATGAATGTGTGTGAAGCATGAGTCACACAGATGTACTGATGGACTCTGAAGAAAGAACCATGAATCAGAAGCAGGCAGGAATGAGTAGGTCATAACTTTTCTGGTCTGCCCAAATCCAAAAGTGCTGGGATACAGAAAGGATTCAAAATAGCTTGTTGGCACATGAGTGTGTTTTTTCCCCCAGTTAAGTAGTGTCTCTACATGTCAGAATTTACAGTAGTCCTACAAGTTCAAATGACATTTTTGAAGATAATCCACTTGACTAAAATTGGTGTTTGTTTTTCTCTGTTCTTCCTCCACAGAAATCAATTGGAAAGGCATTATTTGTGTCTGCTTGAGTTTAATGTTAATGTATCTGCCAGTGTTTATGCCTAATACTATTTTGATCTGCGCTCTTTGGCAGATCACAGCAGCATGTACCTTGTGTCTGCACCTCTCACCAAAGAAAGAGCAAAGAAACTAGAGGTAAGGCTGTGCCTTCACTAAGTAGGATGTTCTGTGAGCCCCCAATGCCATCATCAGTGAGTGTATCATATAAAGTAGTGTTAAGGAAAATGGAAAGTGTTGAAATTAACACTTTCAAGCATTTAGTAAACCTTCAGTGTCAGTCATATGTTTCAGTTCTTTTATGGTTCAGATAGAGATCCACATTATTATTTAAAATTAGTTATATCTTCTTTGATCATAATTCAAAACACTTTAATCAAAATTAATCTGATAAAAATGGTTTTCCTTTCGAACCTCTACTTTTCTCCATAGCCACATGTGATTAACTACTTGTGCTTGTTTTCCTTTTCAAGGATACAAATACAACTCACTTAAATTATTTGTGCTTATCTTTTACTCAGTTTCCAAATTCACATGAGAATTCAGCTGTCCTTGTTCAAAACCAAGGATTGAGTAGACAGATCCTTAGTGGCTAACATGAGAGTCCTATATTTAGGATATGTGATGCACATGTTATTCAAATACTGGAAGTTGGAAATGCATGAGTTTTAAAGGGAAGTGACAGCTTACCTAGACAAAATAATGTACATGCTTTATGATTTTGGTGATCATACACCAAAATAATTTACACCTAAAATGGATGCATATATTCAAATGGCACTTTGTGTAGTGCCTTGGTAGCACAATAAGTCCCCTTACAAACATCTGAGTTGCAAAGTTTCATAGATTGTGAGTGGGCATTGCCTTTTTTAATGCTTTGCATTGTATGTGTGTGTACAATGACTGTAAGATTCATTTTGTGGACTTACAAATAAATGTGACTCAAGAATGTTGTCCCAGAACAGAACTCATTCTTAAACTTAGTATTATTACATTTTAGAATATGTGCCTTTCTCCTGTAACACAGGAGTAAGGAGTAATTTGAAGGAGTATCTTTTAGTGCTACAGACCTCTCCTGCTCTACATTAAATTCATACCAGCTTCCAAGGTAGTACCTTAGAGTTTGTAATTACTAATAATGATCAGATAGCATTGGAACAGCTGGGTCAGTGTTTACCGATATTTTCAACACATGTGTAGGTTTATGATTTTTAATAAACAGTTACACAATAAAAAATGGTGTTAGGAGCCTTTCATATCACAAAACCTTTGTCACCTTTGGAAACTCCATTTGTAAAGAATGTAACTGAACAAACTTCCCCTTTCTTGGTAATTGAATCATCATTAAAGAAGGATAGTGAACTGGCAGGAAGTAGCATCCTCATAACCTGGCAGTGCTGGTCTCAGACAGCCAAAGCAGCAGTGATCATGAAGGAGCTATGGATAAGTCTGCAGTATGACTGAACATCAATGATAGGATTTTTTATCTTTAAGGTTTCGGTCTTTTAAAACGTTTTTACCTGTATTCTGTTTAATGACCTTTCCTAGGCCATGTCAAGATGGTGTGACAATGGAGCCTTGCACAGAGTTGCAATGAGATCTTCCAGTGATGGCAACTTCACTGGAATTCAAATGTCTAAAGTCATCCTCTCTTAAAAGAGAGAGATGGAGGAAGTGGGAGCCAGTGAACTGGACATCTTGTGAAACATTGGCTACGTTTTATACTCTCCATATACAAGGACAACCATCTGGAAGAACACAAACAAGAGACAATATGATAGTGAAGATCTCTGGTTGTCTAGGTGTTAAATTTACACTTTATGTCCCATTTTGTTCATTTTTTGTGTGTTTAATTTTACTCCCTTTAAATAAAACAATTTTTATAAAAATTGAAAATGTTACAAATAAATAAAAAAGAGAGAGATGGGGGATGTGACATCTTAGCCCCTCATTTACACAAGATGGACAAATACCACCTATCTTGCCAAAAAAAATCCAAAGATATCATTTTTACCAAAAACAAAGATCTTGAACTTAAGAAACTGGATAGTGACAGTTGTATTGTGTGGGCAAAAAAAGAGACCTTACCAAAGCAGCAACACACTTCCTTTCTTCATTGATGTAAGCAGTTAGTAGTACTGCAATGCAGAAGCTCCTGGCTGGCACAACCATTCGCTTACTACACAGGCCAATGCCTGTGAGCTCTGTGAGGCTTTTGGTTTAAGATTATAAATGTAAGCTAGTTTAAAATTTTATTTTAAATTTTATTTGAAACGAATCACAGAAAATGATCAATGGCTACTATAATATCTCATTTTCAATAAAAAAGTGTTTTTACTCCCACATATATTAAAATCCCAATAATACACAACATGATAGAACCAATGGTAATAGGTGAATAAAATCACAGTAGGACTTCAAAGCAAGATGATATTAAATCAGCAATGGCTGCCATAATGTTTTGTTTTCTTCAAAACAGCTGTTCATACCATCACAGATAATAAAGTCTAACAAAACAGAATAAAACCATTGATGAATGAAACTGAGGAATGATAACATTAAAAGGCTTCAAAGCTATGTAATAAGGAATCATGACTACCATAAAATCTTATGTATTCTTACAATTTCTCACACTAGGGAGACTATACGGTATTTATACATGTGAGTTTGGTGTATTTCACTTGTGAGTATGGTCTCAAGTTGTGTCCATTTATTTATAAACATCTCAATGTGATCATTCTTTATAGCTGAGTAGTACTCCATTGTACAAAAATACTACAATTTTATTATGCATTCCTCAGTTGATGGGCATTTACGTTATTTCCAAGATCTGGATATTACAAATTGTGCTACTATAAACATGGGTGCACATATATCACTGTGGTATGATGTATCCAGTTCTTCTGGGAATATGCCTGGAAGTGGAATAGCTGGGTCAAATGGGACTTCCAATCCAGCTTTTTGAGGAATCTCCAGACAGACCTCCACAGTGGTTGCACCAGTCTACACTCTCACCAACAGTGCAGAAGACTTCCTTTTTTCCCTCAGCCTCTCCAGCATTTGTTGTTGGTGTTTTTTAACCTGGCCATTCTTTATGGAGTGAGATGGAATCTCAGTGTGGTTTTAACTTGCATTTCTCTAATGAGTAATGATGATGAACATTTTTTCATGTATTTATTTTCCATTCATATTTCTTCATCTGAGATTTGTGTGTTCATCTCGGATGCCATTTTTGGATTGGGTCTTTGAATTTCAAGGGTCTGAATTTTCTTAATTCTTTATAAGTTCTGGACAAAAGTCCTTTGTCTGAGGGACAGTTCACTAACATATTTACCCAATTTGTGGGTTTTTTTTCACTCTGCTGGAAATCTCTTTTGACATGCAGAAGCTCTTTAATGAGATATGGTCGCAGTTATTGATTCTGGGAAGTATTTCCCATGGAGTTGGATTCTTATTCATGAATTCTCTACCCCTATGTCTTCAAGATTTTTACCTACTTTGTATTCCCACAGATTTAGTGCATCTGTTTTAGTATTTATATCTTTGATTCATTTAGATTTCAGTTTAGTACATGGTGAGAGGCATGGGTCTAGTTTTAGTTTTTGGCATATGAATAGCCAATTTTTCCAGCACCATTTGTTAAAGACACTATCGTTCTTCCAGAGAACATGTTTGGCCCCTTTATCGAAGATAAGGTGGTAGAGTGTATTTGTGCTTGTGGTTGTAATATCCAATCTCTTCCATTGATCTTTAGATCTGTTTTTATTCCAGTACCATGTTGATTTTATTACAATTGCTCTTTAGTATAACTTCAAGTCAGGGATTGAGATGCCTCCTGCCTTGCCAAGTTATTTTTCTGTTCTTTTTCTGAACATTAGCCTTTATTGATTCACAAACATATAAACTAGTAGTGCCTACTTTCTACTGCTTTCAAATCTGTTTTAGTGAAAAGGAGCCTACACACTCAATTCAGACTTGAATCCTTTTTCCTGTTTTTTGTTAACATGTATTTAATTATGAGGCAACTATTTGTTTTTCAATAACTACATTTAGGAATACATTCATAGGGCTGCTTAGACAACCCAGGTGAAATGGGTTAGAAATAGAGGGAGCGTCATCCTAGAAAATGCATTCATGTATCAAAGTTGATTTTGACATCTGGAAGTTTGCAAAAAAGGGTGAATTCTTCATGCTAAAGCTGCTTTCTATAACTCAAGCACACCTCTCTTGGGAAGAGCTAGCTGAATCTTATCCATGAAGGTAAAGATACTAATGTTAAACATTTCTTCAAAGTTTGGATTTGGATTAAGAAACTGATACCAAATAAATCAGCATGGTCTTTCTGCATTTTCACTAAGATTAGAACCCTATAGACTTATTCATCAACCACCTTCCTTTTAAAATTTTTTCTTGGCACTAAGCTCCTAAGGTCTATTTTATTTCATACTTTCAGATTTTCAAATGAAAACCCATGGTTTGATGTGTGTGCAAACATTCTGTAAAGTAATTTTGCCATGCAATTTATTTTGAGATGAGACTTTCACATGTAAGGATAAATATTACAAATCCAACTTCCTTTTAAAGTCAAATGTTGCAAAATCCAAGCTTTTTGCATTAGTTTAAAATCTACCAAGAGAATTTCTTGAGCCACCACCACTGATGATCTAAAAAATTCCAGATATTGGAAGTGCGACGGCGGCAGCAGGAAAACATGAATATTTCAGATGGCTGTCATTTTATGAAGAGCTACCAACTTTTCAAAGCCACACCCTATTTGCCAGATAATGATCTGGCATAAACCCAGTCATGTCCATAAAAGAGATGTCATGATGATGTTTGTACTATTAACACTTTATGCTTCTACTTTTCCAGTAATAGTAGAAATTTGTTTAATAATTCATCTTATCTTAAATCCTCAAACTCAATATTATAGGCACAGAGTACAAACAAATCTGGAATACTCTCCAACAGACAAACAGTATCATAATTATATCAGTCTCAAAAATATGTCTAGATATTCTTTCCTATATAATAAAACACTCCCTGACCACATTTTAACAGCCTGTATTAGTTGTCATTAAATGCATTTATTGTGCCACAAATCCATTTAAGATTTCCTTTGGGTGTTTTAAAATATGCCCAAGAGAAAAACACTTGTTTCAGATTTATTCAGGGATCTTAACTAATGAGAACATTGACTATATTTTTAAAGCTAGACTATTTTTGGCTTTACTGAAGGAAACAGATAGGAGGGAAAAAAAATCCCTAAATTATAGTGAACTTCTTTAGGTCATTAAAGACCATTATCTCTAGCTGGGATATTAAAAAATTTTAACCTCACCAGTTCATACTCCAAAAGTTAATGCCTCTAGTAGCAGTAACACAAAAAACATTGAGTCCACTCATGAACAAGAGTCATTGCAGCAAATTATGACACTATCTGCCCAAACTGCCCCACTCATCAGAAAAAAGAAAACATTAATTGCTTTAAATATCAACATAAATGTTGTATTTCTTATAAAGGTTGCAATGGTCCAGCTTCTGCCAGAGAGCTAAGAAGGGATATAGACATAGTGAAGGGCGTGTCTGAGGATAAGAATCCCACAGATAGTCTTTAAAAACCCGAAGTGCAACAAACATACTGAACTTGTCTATGAATTAGAAAAATATATTGCTGCTGCTTTTTATTTTAGGAAATAAACAGTATTTGTAAGCTCTGCCCTCAATGTGAAAGCAGGATTTTTTTTAAAAAAAAATTTATTTCAAGAGAAAAACAAAAGAACCAACCAGACAAAATAGAAAAATCATAGCAACAATACAGAATTCCAAAGGGGAAAAAAGTACCAAAAACAAACAAACAAACAAACAAACCAAAACAACAACAAAAAAAAAGCCAAAAACACTGAGAAATTGCCACTTGATACATTACATACTCTCATAATTGGAAATAATTGTTCAAGTTACAAAATTAAAGCATACAAAGTAGACATTCAAACAGTGAGACTGTTAACAGTTCTGCTCAACAATCTAACAAAAACAGTAATACGGTCATCTATCTTACACATTTTCACAAGGTTGGTTCTTCCTAGCCAAGAGCAAGTAAAATCCTTCCTTTTTCTAATATCCTCTTTGATTTCCTTTTTCAGCCTAGTATAATTTCAGTATATAGGTCTTTTACATTCTTAGGTTGATTCCTAAGTATATCATTTTTTTAGATGTTAATGTGAAGGGCAATATTTCCATGATTTCTCTCTCAGTGAATTTCTTGTTTGTGTACAGAAATGCTATTGAGTTTTGCCATTTAGTTTGTAGCCAGCTACACTGCTGAATTTGTTTATTACCACTAGCAATCTTTTAATGGAGTTTTGTGGGTCTTTTATATAGAGTATCATGTACATCTGCAAATAGTGATAATTTAATTTCTACCTTTTGTATCTTTATTCCTTTTATTTCTCTCTCTTGTCTGATTGCCCTGGCTAGTGTTTCCAGATCTATATTGAAAAGGAGTGGTGATAGTGGACATCCTTGTCTTGTTCCTGATTTTAAAGTTAAAGCTTTTAGCTTTTGTCCATTTAGCATAATATTGGCTGTTGGTTTGTCATAGATGGCCTTTATAAAGTTGAGGTAGACACCGTGTATTCTAAGTTTCTGAAGGGTTTTTATCATGAAGATGTGTTGGACCTTATGGAAAGCTTTTTCTGCTATAAAGTCAAAACACAAAAATCAATAGCCTTCCTGTACACAAAAAAGAACATCACTGAGAGACAAATTATGGAAATACTGCATTTCACAATAATATCTAAAAAATGAAATACTTAGGAATCAACCTAACTATGAATGTAAAAGACCTGTATACTGAAAATTATACTATGCTAAAAAAGGAGACAGAAGAGAATATTAGGAAATGGAAGGATATTCCTTGCTCTTGGCTAGGAAGAACCAACATTGTGAAAATGGCCATAGTCCAAAAACTGTTATATAGATTTAATGCAATCCCAATCAATATACCATCAACATACCACACAGATTTAGAGAAAACTCTTCTAAAATTCATTTGGAAACAGAAGAAACCTAGAATAGCAAAGGCAATTCTGGGCAATAAAGGCAAGATAGGAGACATCTCAATTCCTGACTTAAAACTCTACTACCAAGGCACATTGATAAAAACAACATGCTATTGGCAAGGCAATAGACCTGAGGATCAATGGAACAGATTAAATGATACAAGTACAGGTACAAAGACACTCAGCCACCTGATATTTGATAAAGGGGCTAAACATATTCACTAGAAGAAAGAGAGCCTCTTTAATCAATGGTGTTGGAAAAACTGGCTCTCCACATGCAGAAGACTGAAGCTAGATCTGTGCCTATAAATAAGCACAAAACTAAAGTCTAAGTGGATCAAAGACCTAAACATTAAAACAGAAACACTAAATCTACTAGAAGATAAGGTAGGTAGAAATATTGGAAACATAGGGGTAGGCAGAGAATAATGAACAAAACCCAAACTGCACAGGAAATGCTTCAGAGAATCAACAACTTGGATCTCATATAATTGAAAAGTTTCTGCACTTCAAAAGAAATTGCCATCAGAGTGAATAGAAAACCCACAGAATGGGAAAGAAGTTTAGTCAACAACCCCTCAGACAAAGGACTTATATCAAGAACATATAAAGAATTGAAAAACAGCAAGCTGCCCAAATTCAAAGACCCTCTCCAAAAATGGGCACCTGAGATGAACACATAATTCTCAGATGACGATATACAAATGGCAAACAAATACATGCAGAAATGTTCACCATCACTGGTCATTCAAGAAATGCAAATTAAAACAACATGGAGATTCCATCTCACACTGGAAAGAATAGCTGCCATCAAGAAATCCACTGATAACAAATGTTGGCAAGGCTACAGGGAAAAAGGAACACTGCTCCAATGTTGGTCGGAGTGCAGACGGTGCAAGTACTATGGAAATCAGTACTGAGAATTCTCAGAAAACTAGGATTGGAAGCTCCAGTCAACCCAGCTATTCCCCTTCTGGGTATTTTCCCAGAATAACTGAAAAGGTCATTATCACAGCGATATAGGTGCACCCATGTTCATAGCAGCACAATTTGTAAAAGCTAAATCTTTGAAACAACGAAGATGCCCATCAACCGCAGAGTGGATGGAAATGATGTGGTATTTTTACACAATGGAATGTTATTCAGCTATAAAAAGGATGATCCTGAGGCCTTCATAGGGAAATGGACTTCATAGGGAACTTGAGACTACCCTCGTTAGTGAAATAAATAAGAATCATATTTATAAATGTCACATTGTGTCTTTAGTGTAAAAAGTAATAAGAACTGTAGGAGTAATAAAACCCAAAATGTGTAATTGCTACTGTAAAAAAAAAGAGAAGAAAGTGCTCTAAAGGATATAACTGCATGTGAGTATGAGTGCCTAAGATGCATGACCATATTACTGTTTTTGTTAGAATGTTGAGCAGAACTGTTCACAGTCTTACTCTGTGAATGTCTACTTTGTATGCTTTAATTGTGTAACTTCAACAACTATTTCCAATGATGACAGTATGTAACTTATCAAGTGGAAATTTCTTAGTGTTTTTTGGTTGTTTTGTTTGGTTTGGTTTGGTTTGGTTGTGTTGTGGTTTTTGTCTCTTTTTTTCTGTTTTTTTTTCTTTCCCCTTTGGAATTCTGTAATGTTGCTACCCTCTTTCTGTTTTGTTTGGTTGGTTTTTTTTCTCCTTAAATTTAAAAAAAAGGGTTGTGACAATAACTAAAGAAAAAAAATTAAGAACCAGTATGTGGCCTACAAATTTAAGTGGTTTACTCATTGAGTATTCACAGAAAAAACATTTTTAATTTTGGTAATGCTGGAGCCTCAGGGCATCGTGCATACTAGGCAAGTGCTCTGAGCCCTAGAATGACACTTCCTATCTAATACTCTGAAATTACAGTTAAAAACTCTCCAAACTCCAAAGAGATGTGTATCTGATAAGGCTATATTAATTATGAGAAATACAATACCAGAAACGGTCTCAGCCAACTATGCTAGCACATGGTATTTCTTTCTGAAAATTACATATACAGGCAAAATTCTACATTACTTAAATAGAAAAGATCAACAGGCTACCAAATTCGTTTATCTTCTCAAAGATCCTCTAAAAGTTTTTGACTGTCACATTCCCTCACATCAACACATTCCAAACTCAAGGTGAGGATGGGGGAGGCAGATGATGTCACTATTTTGAATGCATAAAATATTTACCACAAGATCTTTTGTGCTCTGGACACCTGTTTCCCATCTATGACACCAGACCCTCGACTCCTGCTTCCAACTACTCACCCTGTACTCCTGCTCCCAGCTCCAGCACTTCACCTCATAATCTATTCCTTACTTTACTAAAACAAAGCCAGTAAGTACAAGCTTTCAACTTCTTTCTGATCCAATTTTACATTTCTCTATATAGTAATCTTTGCTTTTCTTGTCACAAATTTATGCCTTTGTTATCCCATTCCAAATATTCCATGATTTTGCTCCTTCCAATCTTTCCTTTCTTGGATCCTGCTGCTCACTATTACTTCCTTCCCTGAACCCTTCCCCATCTCTAGTCTTTCCTTCTTGTAGAATATTAAGCTCTTCCTGTGAGGTAACAGCTCTACCATCTCCCTCCTATTCAATGACAAAATTCTTAGCCTACTTATTTCTTACAAAGTTCTGTAACTTTTAAATGACCAACATTTTTGTTATCAAAATTAATGGCCTCTCTCAATTTTTTAAGATTTTCAAACTTTCTTCAGGTTTTTTGTTTTTTGTTCTTTTGGGTTTTTTTGTGCTGGTGATTGAACTCATGACCTCACACTTGCCAGATAGGCCACTGAGATAAATCCCCAGCCCCTTCCTTTAGTATTCGATCAGAGGCTTATCTTTTCTATAATCTTCTGTCTTACAAACTCTTCCAGTCTAATTTTTCTAAACACTCATGTATTATACATTTGATACTTTCCTTCCTTTCATCCCAGAAAGTTTAAGTTTTCCCAAAGTATATTTACTTTATGCCCTTTATCTCTCTACGTTGGTGTCCTTTGTTAACCTTCTCAATCTTCAACTTTTATCTATGATTTTTACAAAGATGGTTTCCAAGTCTACAATCTTCATTCCTGGGTGATATTCCTTCTCCTTCCTCTTCCTTCCTCTTTCTACCTCACCATCTATCTACTTTTTGGAATCTTTCTCCATCAACTTTCACCTGTCCCCTACTCTCCATCCTTACTGTTGCTACACTCTTTTACACCACTGAAGTCTGGATTCTAATAGTGGCTTTCCAATCATGCTTTCTCTCCCCTTCTCAGCCAATCTCCAGTCCACCTCTAGATTGCTGCATAGTACACTGTGTGTCACACTTCTGATCAAGTCACTCTCCTATTTAAAAATCATTCAGGGTTCTAAATGCCACCACACTTAAAGTAGCTCATGTAATTTCATCTCATTAAAAAGTTCTTTAAAGAGATAAACCCATCATTACCTTCCTTTAGAACAGGGTTCAAATGCCCTGCACTTAGCTATAAATTAGGCTTTCTGAGACTGCTCACAATCTTTCTTTTTTTTTTGAGTGTTCTTTTTTTTTATTTAAAAGAGAATAAAACATAAGGGGGCAGTACATAGCAGATCAGAAGAGGACAACATAGGCAACACAGTACTTTACATCAAACCACTTCCTACTTCCTCCTTTTTCAGAAACCTTCTTCCAGCCTAACTGTTCTCATGCTGAGGGATACTGGTGATTTCCATCCTATCACTCTTCCAGCCCCTAATATTTGCTGGCACCAGCTGCATACCTCCAAACCTTAGCGCTTTATCATAATTTAAATCTTATCTTTTCTTGAAAGCCTTTGCTGAGTTTGCTGATTTCCTTTCCCACTTCCATCCTGAAGTATAAACTGCCTCTTCTGAGTCCCAGAAACACTGCATTGGTCAGTCATTGCTTCACTCATCAGGTTATCATCCATGCAACAGACCCCAGCATGCTGAAACTTGGATCTGGAAAATGTTTTCCAAGACCTGATGATTCTAACTGCGGGATGTGTCTGTAGACAAAGTTACACAGTTTGTAAAATATACACAGGGCTCCTCATGCATCATCACCATACCACATATGAGGACACGTTCTCCCACCAGGACACCAGCCAATCAGTACATGGTAGAAACCAATGACAACAGCTTTCATTAATAAACATCCAGCCACTTCCCCATTCATATCTCCAGCCAACTGACCAAGGGTCTAGCTCACAATTACTTTCACTGAGACAGTAACAATTGAGTTCTCTCACGCTACAGAAAACAAAGGCTGTAAATGGAGAAGGAAAAGCTTACCAATGGTTATTTTTTTAAATCCTACAGTTTTACATATTTAAACTCCACAGCAAAATGGAAGTAATTGCATATCAATGCCTTACAGCATACTCTGTTTTAAATACACAACAATATCATCTCTGTCCATGAGAGACAGCTAGTCATTTTTATAAACTGTGCCCCTGGATGCCCTAAGATAATATTTATATTTTCTATTCTTCATAATTTTTTAAGTGGTGAGTAGCCACTACTCTAATTCTGACACACTGTGGTCTAGGGCTTCTACCCACCACATCCATCCCACAACAGAATAATTGTCTGCTCTGGGTCATGATTGTTTACAAAAAAAAATATAAAACAGTAGCAACACTTTTGTAACCATGGAATTAATCTGACAGTGGCTAAATGTATCTAAGCATCTGGCATATCTCCAAAATTGCACCAAAAGGATCCAGAAATACTTGGTTGGGTCTCAGAGGCAAAATAGAATGCAGAGGAAGAGGCTGGACTTGCCCCAAACTGTGGTGGTCCCAAGCCAGTCCCAGCCTACACTCATGTCTCCAAGTCTTCACGCATTCCATTGATTAGACAGACCACCTCTGTGCAATCCTCCTTCTTGTAGCACTTGTAGGCTTTCAGTGCAAACAAAACCAAGATGATGACAAAAGGTCACCCCAGTATAAGCACCAAAATGAGGAATGTTTTGTTTACTGAGGATGGGGACAAGCATTCAGTGGTGATTAGTAGGTAGTGGCAGTCAGTTCTCTGCACCAGATTCTTGGCATAACCAGAAGAGAGAAACTCCCCAAGCAGATCTGTTACTCACATCTGCAAGTGTGCAGTGTTGACAGGAACCTAGCAGCTTCCCTACACAGCTCAAACAGTTAGCAGCTGCCCCACACAACTGAACCTGTAGACAGCTGATTCTGGGAAAAACCACAAGAGATACACTGGGTCTGCCAGCACTGTCCCATAGCCAACACTGTCCTGTCTATCAGCCAGCCCCAGAACCCTACTCAGAGACCCAAAATTTTGTACCCTCTCACCAGTGCCTCCCTCCCAGACCTAAATTCCCTCATAAAACATGCTTCTGCTTCTTGCTTGTGGCCAATGGTCTTTTTGCCCCTGGCCCAACCACACCCCATCTACAATAAAATCCTCACTGCCTCAGTGATCTCAATTGTGCCTCAGTTTACCTAACACTTGCCTTTGGTGCTGGGCTGGTGCAAACCTGTAG
>PVJX010042772.1:0-14013 GCA_004027295.1 Dolichotis patagonum | reverse complement strand
GGTAGGAACAGCTCCTGAGCGGCAGGAGGGTCCCCAGTGGGTTGCCAGCAAGCCCACCTCTCCAAGGAAGCAAAATCACGGGTGTGCAACGGGATCAACACTGTGACCACCCCATAAGGTCACAAGGACAGCCGCTTGGCTACTGTGACCCCGAGTGGCGAGGGCTGCGCGTGACGTCGGCGCCCGGCCACCTGCAGTCAGCCCCTCTTTAGCCTCAGCTCGCTCGCAGTCTCAGTGGCCAGGGAGATGCTCAGGCCTACACAGGATAACGGTTCACTTACACAGGAAACCTCACCAGGGAGACACCACTGGCCTCCAGCTTCCGCTCACCACTTAGGGAACCTGGAAATCTGGCCAGCGGGACTGACCCTTCCGGCCTGCCTGCGTCGCCTGCGATAACCCGGGAGAGGACGTTCTGTGCAGACCTTCGCACCTCGGCTGGGACCTGCTGCACCAAAGATATTCTCCCGGGTCCTCCCTCAGTGAAGGCCACGATAAAACGACCACAGGATGCACACTTCTGCAGCTCCAGTCTCTGCTTAGCCAGGCGCCCTCACTGCCGGCTCCAGCCCCGGGCTGACCCCGCCTGCGGCTTGCAGACCCAGTGTCTCAGGTCAGTGCCACTCACATGCCGAGGACCACGGCGCAGAACCAGTGGGCCTCAAAGGCCCCACTTGCCCTCCTTCCACTGGACATGGTCCCACCCTTCTCCCCGGAGTGACTTTAATTTCGCTTCATCCCCACGGAGATGGGAAGGACCAAACAACCGGGCCATAGGCGCAGTTACTAGTTCAGGGCCAGTCCACAGGCTTTATGGGTCCTACTGCCACCACCAGAGGACACCGTGAAAGTCACCTAGGGACAGTAGAGGGCGCTAGACACTAAGCAAAGAGACCTCCCAGCATGCTGGAGGGTGACAAAGCAGCTCAAGTCCTGTCTCCTTCCTCTCTCTCTCTCTCTCTCTCCCTCTCTCTCTCACAAACGCCAGCCCTTCGTTAAACATTACTTTGAGACAGAGTCTCACTAAGACACTAATTGCCCAGCCTCAGCTCCAGCTTTCAAGTTTCCTGCCTCAGCCTCCCAGAGTGCTGGGATTACAGGCCTGGGCTACCACACCTAGGAAGAAGGCAGTTCTTCAACAGTACTATGTTAATTAGGGTCCTTTTGTGCTTCCTCAGTATTTCATTCCTTCTCTCTAGTTATTCCTCTGGATTGTTTCAATTTTTTTTAAGTTTTGTAGGTGAATACTAAAAAACCTACGTGTAGGGCTACAATATCATCTGATGGCCCTTTGGAAAGGCATTGCTTCTCACTTGTGTTTCTCTTTATGTTTTTTGAGACACTGTAATTCAGGCTGGTCTTGAACTCACAATGAACCTCCCAAGTGCTGAGATGACAGGTGTGTTCCATCATGCTTGGCTCTTTTGTTTGACCCTGGTGTTTCCTGGTGTCTTTCCTCCCCTGGTCTCATACAGGGCCACCTTAGAGGAAATATAACCTTGGGGCAAGGCGAGATGGGAGTCCTCCTGTCCACCCAACACCAGCAAAGCCTCTAGTAACCTCCATCCAGGGCCCAGGCTGGCAGTGGGACGAGGGTCTGGCAAAGGTCAGTCAAGGGCTGCAGCTGGAGTGGGGCACATGCACTGACCTAGGGGGACCAGGACAGCAACACCCTCCAACCATGTGCACACTGGACCCACAGGAAGGACAGGTTTGCTCCATGGCCACACGCAACTCCCTGGAGGAGCCAGGGTTGGAGCCAGGGGAGAGTGCTGGGGGGATGCAGAGGGCAGATCATGGCACATGGGCCTCGTGCTGTCCTTAGAACCCATGTCTCATCTCCAGGGTGATAAGTCATAGATAGGAGTGATGCTGTGTCCTGAGTCCACTCCTCTTACCCCCTGGGAAGAGACACCAACTCCACAAGGGGTGGTAACTGCTGGGCTGGCAGGGACACATGTACCCGGCTCCCTTGCAGCTAGGAGGGCTGTAGGGGTCATGGGGTGCCCCACCTGGGGGTGCTGACGGCACCTCCTTCCTGATGCTAGACATGGCCCAGTTACCAAGGACAGGGCTGGTGGCCACAGAGCAGGACAGGGGCCTCAGGGCTTGGCAGAGCATTGAGGCCCAGCCCTGGGCCCTGGGAGCATTGTGGAGACATTTCAAGCCCTTCCCCCAGCTCTCTGCCGATTTGAGAGACAATGACCAAGGTCTTGTCACCCTCCTACCTGAGTGTCAGCCCTGGGCTGCTGAGAACTCAGGACACATCTTTCATTCCTTGGTTCAGTACGTGCCTATGTATTTTACAGGTATCTATTTATTATTGCTTTATTATATATGGAATTATTTCCCTAATTTCCTTTTCAGGTTATTCATTATTCATGTATAGCAACACAGGTTATTTATTTATCTGAGACAGGGTTTCACCATGCACTTCCCACAGTCCCCAGTGCCCCTGCGTCCTTTGCCCATTTCCATGTAATGTCTTCCCACTGCCTTCAGGTGGCATTCCCTCTGTTTTCTTTGTGTTTTTTGAGACCAGTTCTTGCTATGTTGTCCAGACTGTCTTGGAGCTTACAGCAACCCTCCTGCCTCAGCCTCCTGTGTGCTGGGGTTACAGATGTGCACCATCACACCCGGCTTAGCAATTTTTCAGAACTCTATCAGTGTACATGTCAAGAAGTGCTTCTCAGTCTCCTACCAAAGTATCTGGGTGGCTGATGCCTCAGGAATGAAAGTTGATGTGGCACGCTGGTTGAAGGCCCATGGGCTCTGATTCTGGGCATGCACACTGGTGACATTTATCACTGAATCTGTGTCTGGACCTCAGGGCCTGCATGCCACCCCCAGCCCTGGGTGAGGACCTCAGACCCTGTGGGGAGTGAGCCTGCCTGGCCATGCGACCCCTGCTGTGCTCACTGGTTTCTGTGCACAGATTGTCTTGAGCAGACAAGTTACAAAATAAGACACGTACCCAGATGTGATGGCACCCCTGTAAGTCCAGCACCCGGGAGGCTGAGGCAGGAGGATCTCCTCCAATTGGAGGCCAGCCTGGGGTACACAGTGAGTTCAAAGCCAGGCTGTACTACAAGGTATCCAGATTAGATTAGCAGGAACAGACCAAGACACAGTTAGATGCATTTGTTAAAACTCATAGAATTATAGTTTAATGTATCTACGGATTTTATTGTCAGTTAAGAGAAGAGAGAACGAGGAGAGAATGAGAAAAAACCTACTTGGGCGGGCTCTAGGTACTGAGAGTCCAGCATGAAACAAAACAGTTTCTGCACCCAACAGAAACACAGAAGTCCATGGAGGAGTGAGTATGGCACACGGTGAAAAGTGCTAAGAAGGGAAAGAGTCTCGGGCAGAGATGACTGAGAACAGGGCCTATTTTATACAGAATGGCGAGGGATGGCTTTGACTATTGAGAGCACTGCCGAGCAGGGATCAGAGCTGTGCAGTGTTCTGGAGACAGAAGGGCCCGCAGGAGGAAGGGCAGTGCCACACTGAGGGAGGAGAGGCTGGCGGGGGTGGGGGTGGTGAGGGTGCAGGGACATGGCGGAAGGTTGGGGTGGGGGAGGCAATGGAGCAGACCAGCTTTTATTTCTGAGTGACGCAGCAAAGGGAATCCTTGGCAGGAGCCCACATGACCTGACTCTGTCTTGTGAAAAATTATTCCGTGTCAGGATCAGTTCAGTGGGGAGTGTGTCTAGGAGATGGGAAACCCTAGGTCCCATCCCAAGCACGCAGAGGCTTAAAAAGATGAAAAAGAAAGGATTTCCTGTTGCTGCTGAGAAGTGTTTTGGGTTGACTGGAGCTCCCCAAACAGGCTGCAACCCTAATCCCCAGCATCTGTAAACAACCTTGTTCGGACTCAGGTATCTTTGTAGATGAGCAACTTAAGACGTGCCCCAGTGCATTGTGATGGGTATAAGAAAGTAGAAACGCGAGGACGGAGAGGCAGGGGACACTGTCACAGGATGACGGAGGCAGAGGTGGAGGACTGAGAAAGGAAGCCAGCAACTGACCCCACCACCTGAACTCCTAAGGGCACAGCGACTTTCCAGCCCCCACGCTTTCGACCCGGCGCACCTTGCCATCCCTCTGAGCCTCAACTTAGCGCCCCTGGCACTGTGAAATAATGTACTTCTCTTTATTTATTCATTTTCAATCTAAATAAAAACTGGCTTTAATCCCAGGCCGCCTGCTGGGCTCACCGGGCGGTGTACTTGTCCCACTTCCTCTCCTGGTCGCAGGGCTCCCAGTGCCTGGCCAGGAGGACTGCCCGCTCCTCTCCTACCGGCTGCGCAGCACCACCTTGCCGGCGTGCCACTCGTTCTTCTCCCGCCGGCGTCGCTCCGCAGCCGCACGGCGTCGCGGACGTCGACGTTGAAGAGCGGCGCGCTCTTCCCACGCGCCTTGGTGACCATGAAGTCCTCGCAGCGGTGATGGTGGGGGGGGGTGGCTAAGTCCTCCTTGATGCACACGAGCTGCACCACCCCTGCCGACTGGAACTCGCAGAAGCCCTGGCGCAGGACCCCGAACCGTCCCAGCAGCTGAAGGCGATCGCATCTCGCCCTCCGCACTCTTGGTGCGCCCCTGCTTGGCTGCCCACGCCGGCCGCAGCTCCTCCCGCAGCCGTTCGCCTCCTCCTCGCGGTCTCCTCCGTCAGGCAAGGGCTTCTTCCCTGACTTCCTTTTCTTCCTGGTGACGGCGCCCTCCTCCTCCTCTCTCCCTCCCTTCTCCTCCTCCTCCTCCCGCAGCGTGAAGGACAGGCTCGAGGGCCTCGCTTGGCCTCCTTCTTGCGCGCAGTCTCCCGGAACTTCTCCAGCTGCAGCCCCTTCGACTGCTCCTTCTCGGCCAGCTGCTTCTCCCGCTCCTTCACCAGCGCCTCCTGCCTGGCCTTCGTGTCAGTCAGGGTCACAAGGCCCGCGGTGGTGGACTCGAGCTCTGCCTCCCCGGCGTCGTAGGGCACAGAGAACCTCCTGTCCGTGCTGGCTTTCACCACGCTCTCCTCCGAGATCCGCGGCCTCATGTGCTCCATCTGCTCGCGCCGTTTCTCCCGTTTCTTCATCAGGTGCGTGGCGCGGCCGGTCTCGCTCGCGGCGCGCTTGTACTGAGCCGTGGTGGCGGTGGCAGCTGCTGCAGGAGCCGCAGTGACAGCAGCCCGGTTGAGTCTTGGCCAGATAATGTCTTTCTGTTACAGCTGGCTTTGGGCAGTTTGCCCCCACAGTCCCGGGAAACAAACACAGGCCATTGCTGTGAGCTGAGCTAACCCTGATGGCAGCCTTTGGTAGGGTAGCAAGGCAGTTGAGAAAGGCAGCAGAAAGGGGCAAGGACTCAAGGGAAGAGAGAGATCAGGGTCCCCTCGGGCTTCTTGGCATGCAGCACGTACAGTGATGGACAGTCACTCACTGTGACTGGGGAGAGGGTGCAGAGCTGTGGTCGGAGCTTGGTTTGGGAGAGACTCAGCTGGATTTCAGGGGAAGGGCTGGACATGCAGGCCCAGCATTTTAAAAAGGTACATGATATGTTTGGGCAGTGCAGTTGGCCTCAGGGCACTCACAGGATAGAGAAGGAGAAGAGGCCATACTGAGGAGGTGTGGGGCTCGAAATAATTAAGATCCACTGGTCCAGTTCCTGCCTAAATTCTTCCTAGGTAGTCTGTCCTATTTGTTTTTGTTGTCGTTTCTTTTCTTTTTGAGACAGGTCTCACTATGTAGTTCAGGCTGGCCTTGAGCTCACCTTGTAGCCCAGGCTGGTCTCGAATTTGCAGTGATCCTCCTGCTTCAGCCTCCCAAGTGCTGGGATTACAGGTGTGCACCACCACACCCAGCTAGTCTGTCCTCTTTGAAAAGGGATTGACATTTTTTAAAATAAAGCTCTTTTTTTCTCTAATTTTTATTTTTATTAGTGCATGTTTGCAGTACATAGTGATCGCATCCCTCCCGGGGAGGTGGTAGGTAAACACATCCTGATTCTTTTTGCTCTCCCTCTCAGTCCCTTCTCTCCATATCTTGAAACTCTTCTCATCTGCAAAACATCTATCATTCCACTTACTTTCTGATGTCCAAGGCCAGTTCTGGGACGTTATGACACAATACGGGAGCCTTCTAACTCAATAATTTTCTATAAAGACCACAGTATAAACTGACCGATAAGAATAGGCCGGATTGGACGTCATGCCCGTCAGTCGTCTGGTACCGGGTACGATTGGTGAAGGCTCGACCGGTGGGGCAAGCTCCCAGCTGCAGCGAATTGCAAGCCCGCTTCCGCCGCCCGCGGTGCCCGCGCAAGGACCGCCGGGGAACCCCAGGGCTCAGCCGGCACGGGCTCCTGGGATCCCGGGAACGGAGCCCATTGGCTGGGGCTGTCAACAGAGCGAGGGCTGCGGCTCAGGGGGCGGCGCTGTGGCCGCCGGGAACCCGGAAGGCCGCCGGATGGCCGCGGGTCTGCGCTGTGTAGCAGTCCGGACCTGCGCGCGAAGTAAGACAGACCCAGCCGCCCCAAGGATGGCCGCTTGCCTGGAAGCCAGGCCTGCAGTGGCCGTCGCCGCCGTCGTGGCGCTGCTCTCGGCCGCGTTCATGCTCCTCGGGCCGCCGCTGAACTCGGGTACCCGGCCGCGGGGAGGCCGGAGAACGGGAGCCCCGCGCGCGCTGCGGTCCTGCGCGCCCCGAGCGGGCCGGGCCTCTCCCCGGCGGGCGGATGCTTGCTAGGTCCCGGGCTAGCAGGGCCGAGCCGGGCTGGCAGGCCCCAGCGCAGGCCAGGAGCCGGTCCCTCTGGGCTTGGAGCACCAGGTCAGGGACGCGCTGTCCAGGGGGAGGCCCGGGCCTGAGCGCGCGCTGGGGGACCTCGCGGGGGTTGGGGGGCGTTAGCTCCGCCGACCTTCGGATCCCTCGGGGCCCCGCCCGGCCCTCGGACCCGAGATTTCCTTAGTTGGTCCCTTTTCAAATAGAACAGATTACCGAGATTTCCTTAGTTGGTCCCTTTTCAAATAGAACAGATTACGTAGGAAGATTTAGGAACTGGGTGAGTGGATCTTAATTATTTCCAGCCTCACACCTCCTCGGTATGGCTTCTTCTTCTGTCTGTCTTGTAAATATTTATCTAACAGTTCCTATACCTAGTGTATTTTATCTCACTTTTCATAAGATGGAGAGAGAGCTGTTTTCCATGTTCTATGGAAAACCGAGCGGTGGTGGTTTTTCTGAGGAAGTGATTAGCTGGGGGCTGTGGGAGCCCGGAGACTGGTCAGGCGGCAGCTGTGGGCTGCAGCCCTGCCTGTTCTCAGGGAACCGCCTGGAGTCTGTAGCTCGTCCACACCAGCAGGGCGGCTTCGAAGTACCACTATATTTAGATTTTTTTTATAACTATTTGCCTTAAGTTAAAACGCTATTTTGACCTGCTAAACTATTACCAAAAAACAGGCAGAGCTGTAGGCTTTAGAACCTGACGCTATCTGGGGTTAACTTCCCATGTACCAGCTTTTAATTCAATTAACCTAAAGCACTTTTGGCACGAGGAAGCAGTGCCACTCAAAGAACCCAAACAGATCTGACCTGTTTTACCAGACCAGAGTGCTGTTTATATAATGAAACAGTCCCGTGGCTAATCCAAGCAGTGTGTGACTAGAAGCCAGCTGAAACTACTCTACTACAAAATGCGGGGCATTTAATTGCCCTTTCTTTGGCCTTTTGCTAAGGGAAGCTGTTGGTCTCAGGTGAATGGGACAGAATGCTGGTGGGCGGTTTGGATTTTACTTTGCATTGGTACAATTCGAAAGTGCTTTAGTTCTTGACAATGATTTATTTTCTTCCTAAGTGTTTGTAGAAGGCATTTGAGAAAGATTTGACCTTTTTTTTTTGGTTAGTGGGGTGAAGATTTGACTTTTTTTGGTTAGTGGAATGAATACTTTGGTTAAAGAAAAATATATTTTCCCTACCAATGGCAGCATTTTGGTAAAATGGTATTGCTCAGCCAGGTATGATAAATTCCAGCTGCTTGAGAGGCTGAGGCAGGAGGACCACATATTCCAGCCTATCCTGGGCAACTGAGCCAGACTTAGTATTAAAAATAAAATAGGAGGGGCTGGGGGTTTAGCTCAGCGTCCTAAGTACCTGCTTGGCAAACGTGAGGTCACGAGTTCAGCACCAAAAGATAAAATAGGGGGCTGGGGATTTAGCTCAGCGGCGTAAGTGCCTGCCTTGCAAGTACGTGATTGTGAGGTTGATCTCCCGTACCAAAAAAAAAAAATAAACAGTAAAACAGGGCTGGGAGTGTAGCCGGTGGTGGAGTGCTTGCACCGCAGGTGCTGGACCGTGAGTTCAGTCCTGAGATTGCGCTTCTCACTGGTGTTCTCAGGTCTCTCTCAGGCCTTAGTTTCCTTATTTGTCAAAGAATAAACCGGCTGTTGATTGAGGATCGGGATGCCTCCCAGTCACTGAGCAATTACCATTTATCCTTGCCTGGCCCTTGAGGTGCTGCCCCGCGACCGTTAGCCCGCACACGCTGGTGCAGAAAGGAGTCCTGGCCACACCGTGCAGCCGGCAGTGGGGGGCCTATGTGCTGCAGGCAGAAGCCTTGCGCTGATCTTAGTTGCTCTGCTTTGGTTACCTCGCACCAAGCATTTAAAATTACATGGCAGAAAGCTATGGGTTACATTATGCTCTTAGAGTTACTCAGAAATACCTACATGTGAGCACTTTTCTCTCCTGCAGGTCTTCAGGCAATTGTTTTCAGATGATGCTTGCTGTCCCCAAATCCCCAAATCATCATCTGTCTCTGTTTTTTATAAGATAGCGTCTTGCTGTGTTGCCCAGGCTGGTCTTGAACTCTTTGAGATTAAATGATTTTCCTGCCTCAGCCTCCTAGGTGCTGGGACTACAGACATGCACCACTTTTCTTGGCTCCCTACAAAGTGTTGGGGTGTTTTTTGTTTTCGTTTTTTGTTTACTTTTCTGGGTTGTTTTGGTGCCGGGATCCAACTCACAACCTCACGCTTGCCAGGCAGGGGCTTACACCACTGAGCTAAACCCCTAAACCCTGGGCCGTTGTTTACTTTTTGCAACAGGCTCACAGTGCTTGCTTTGAACGAGCAGCTGTCCTCCCACCTTGGGGTTACAGGCATGCACCACCGCACCTAGCTTTCTTTTCTTTTTTCTTTCTTTTTTTTTTTCCTTTGCCCTCCCCAACCAAGTGAACATGTTTGGCCCAACAGGTGAGAGGTGACCTGCACAGCGTGGATTGATCAAATCAATGGGCTTAACTTGACCAGTTGTGATGGCATATGCCTATAATTCCAGCACTTAGAGGCTGAGGCAGGAGGATTTCTGTGTGTTCAAGGGCAGCCTAGGTTACATAGCGAGTTCAAATCCAGTTTGAACTATAGAGCAAGGCCTTTTCTCAAAAAAACAAAAACAAAAAAAATTTGGTGGCACACACCTGTAATCCCAGCACTCGGGAGGCAGAGGCAGGAAGGTTGAGTTTGAGGCCAGCCTGAGCTATGTAGCTCAAAAAAAAACCCCAAACAACCCCCCCCCAAAAAAGCCAAACCAAAAATATAAAACTCTGCTTTTTTGGGGGGGGTACCGGGGATGGAACTCACGACCTCACGCTTGCCAGGCAGGCGCTTAAGCCACTGAGCTAAATACCCAGCCCTAAAATAGGAAACTGATAGTAGGCATCTGCAGAAGTGGCCAGACCCCCACCCTTGCTATGGCTCCCTTGGCCTCAGCGTTTGAATAAAGCTCATGTGCAGTGAAGACAGGGCATGTGCAGGATCTCATTATTTGCTTAACAGCGAGCACTGGGGCAGTGGAAGTTGGGGTGCGTGAGCTCGTGGGTGCTGGGCTACCACAGCCCGTCTCCCCCGCCGGGGCAGAAGGGTACTGTCCAGCGCACCTGCCCCAGGGGCTGTGGGGCCGCCTGCTGCTCCCTGCGTGTGGGTGAGAGGTGGGCTCAGCATGGCTGGTGCAGGACAGGTCCCTGCCACGGAGGGACAGGCGCTTTCACGTGGCACCCGCAGGCTCCCCAGCTGTTCTGCCAGTGGCTGGTCCGTGGGTGCAGCTGTTCCGTGCCAGGTCTGTCACAGTCCCATTTTGGCTGGTGGGCAAAGTGCAGAAGGGTCACCGGGTGTCCACATAGAACTTACGCTTTTGACGGGGAAAGTGTGTTTGTGACAGTGCCTTGGCTAAGGTCTGACCCTTTGAACTGAATAGGCAGGCAGGCGCCTGTGTGAGACAGTGATTCCCCGGCACCACCATGGGGGCGGGGCACAGTCGCTCCCTGGGGGAGAAATCCCAGCTGTCAGGCTTACCTTGCCAAGTTGTTTGCACTGGGTGAGTTGGAATTCTTCTGTCAGTACTGGCTTCCAGCATCCATAGATTGAAATCTAAGTTGTCTTCTCTCGTGTTGTGAGATGTCACTGGTCGCTCCTGTGACCCTAAATACCGTGTGAAGTGCTTCGTATCTCACAATGTGAAGACTAGGTGTGCCCATCTCCTACGGTTCCCCTCGGCCAGGGCTAAGCTTGCCACCACAAGACACATTTGGTGTCATCTGGAGACATCTCCGCTGCCCCTGAGGGCTGAGCAGGGGACAGGGCCAGTGCCCAGCATCTTACCCTTGGTGAAGATGGAGCTCGATGCCCACCCGTACCTATCTCAGTGGAGACGAGTGTGTTAGCTGGAAAACCAGATTTCACTTTCCTGGATGGGTTTCGGTGTGGGTCCCTAATGCTTGTGCTGTGGCACTTTACAATAATCACATTGCCCCTGATTTCCCTTCCTTCCTGACTAGGTGGTATATCGGAAGACTTCCTGAAGTCGTTAGGCATATTTTACTGTTTGCACAGAAATTCAGACAAGGAATGGCAGGTTAACCTGTATTACTTGTGACCATGACCTTTGCAGTTTCTTTCTTTTTTCTTTCTTTTTTTTTTTTTGTGGGGTGTGGGGGTGACAGGGTCTTACTATGCAGTTCAAGCTGGCCTTGAACTCACTGTATAGCCCAGACTGGCCTCAAACTCACGGCAGTCCTCCTGCCTCAGCCTTCTAAGTGGTGGGATTATAGGCCTGTGTCACCATACCTGGCTGTCTTATTTTTCAAATGTATGATGAGTTTAAATTTTGCTGTGAATCCCCTCTACTTGGAGCACACTCATCCCGTCATCCTTGCTACTTTCTGTAGCGGCTCTGGAGTCCTCTTGCCCAACTGCCCTTACCGAGGTGCGATTAAAAACACGGTGACTACTGCTGCCAGGCGCCATCCAACAGATAGGCCGCTTAGAGAAGAGGACGCTGTGTCCCCATCCGCCGCATTCACTGGGTCTGGCACCATGTGACTCGTGGCTCTTCCCAAAGTCAAAATGACCACGAAAGGAAAACATTTTAGGTTAAACGAGGCAGCTGGGGCAGCACCAGTGGACACACAGGAAAGAGATGATTGGATAATTGTGCTTGAAGCTAAGGGGAATATTTTGAGGGGGATTTGTGGCAATATGTTTGACCATAATAAATTTTCTAAAAAATGTAATCATTCATATAGTTTGGCTCACACCTCATATTTCTGTGGGGGGAAAATATCTAGATAGATAGATAGATAGATAGATAGATAGATAGTTAGTTAGTTAGTTAGTTTTGTTTTCAGGTAGTCCTACTCTAGTTCAGCCCAGGCTGGTCCCAAAGTCATCAGTCCTCCTGCCTCAGCCTCCTCAGGGCTGGGGTTATAGGCATGCACCACTGTGCCTGGGGAATTTCTGTCTTTTTAAATGTCCACTTTTGGACAGAGCAATTGAAGACATTAAAGTGAGAGGATGTGCCTATGAGGACAGGCACCCAGGAAAGCAGTTTATATCTCTTTAGTGACAATAAAAACCATGATTGCGTCCCCACACTCTTTCCTTGCTAAGTGTTTAGCAGTTGTGGACGAGGGACACAGCGTCCCTCAGCCCGGGCAGTGGTGAGAGGGAGGCAGCAGTGTAAGTAGCATCTCGGGAGCCACCTGGGAGAGTCCTTGGGATGCCGGCTGGAAAGAGCAAGTCCAGCACCTGACCAGTGTGGGCAGTGGGGTTCCAGGTGTAGGATGAAGAGGTCGCAGAAGCCCAGCAGTGAGAGGTGTGGCCAGCCTAGGCACTGGGGGTCCGAGTCCAGGATCGATGTTCTGGACTTGGACAGCGCCCGGGGGCCAGGGGAGCAGGCCCTGCTGGCCTCATGGCCCCAGGTCCAGGTGCTGGTGGAGACAGTGCAGTCACAACGTGTGGTGAGTGTGGGCAGCTCGGTGACAGCTGGGGATGTGTCCCTGAGAGCGGAAGGTGGCCCTGACCACAGCCTGTGGGAGCAGAATCCTTGGGTGCTCTGTGGCTCAGCTGGCTAGAAGTCGCTGAGAAGGGGTTAACTGCGTCTCTTTCTCGAGGCCCTGAGCAGCTGGCCCGCCCATGCAGGTGGCTGCATCTGCTTGTTAGAACACCCGCAGGGCAGGTGGTCCACATCTATAGTCTCCGCACTCTGGGAAGCTGAGGCAGGACGATCCCAAGTTCCAGGCCAGCCTGAGCAGCTGAGCAACCTAGTGACATGGGACCCTGTCTCAGAAAGTAAAAGGTTGGCGAGATGGCTCTGGGTTCCTTCAGTGTATCAAGGAAACACTTGGTGGACATTTCGCTGAGTGAGAGGTAAAACTGGAGAAGGCAAAGACAAGGCTGTTTTCCTTTAGAGAGCCCAGTCCGCTTGGCCTTCAGGGGAACTTGTGAAGCACTGGGCCTTCTCCGTGGCTGGGGTATTTGGGAGGAACGTTTTGTTCTGGTTTCTGTGGTGCTGAGGATTGAACCTAGGATCTCGTACATGTCAGGCAAGCATTCGACCACTGAGCCACACCTAGCCCCTTTAAAGTCGTATTTTGAGGCAGTCTAGCCAGGTTTCCCAGGCCTACTGTCTCAGCCTTCCATTGAGCAGGATAAAAATACTAAGTGTCACTAGGTGTGGTGGTGCACGCCTGTGATCCCAGGGACTGAGGCAGGAGAGTCGCTGTGAGTTCACGACCAGCCTGTGCTACACAGAAACCACGAAAAACCAAGTGCCTTGTTAGAGAAACTGCCGTTTCCTTTCAGAGGTCCCTTCATTCTAGAGAGAATATGTGCTTTATTATTTACTCATGGACTGAGCCCTACAGAATATCAGCACAGGTTGATATGAACTGCTTTAAGTATTAAGGTAAAATAAGAAACTGCAATAAGCTCTTCCCGCAGTTAAAGCGCCGCTATTTGGAGACAGCTCCAAACGCTGAGGCCACTGTAAAATGCCACTTGGACGAGGCCCATGTAAATGTGTGCTGCGTTTCAGCTGCCCCCCTGGGTTGCCAGGACCCCGGAGAGTTAGAACTGCAAGGTGTCCGCCCGGCTTCACTGCAGTGGGGACACTCGGGGCACTTGTTCCCCGGGCAGGGCCTGGTAGGGCTCAGATAGAGCCCGGGACTGTGAAGTCTCTGCTTGTCCGGCGCTGTCTCTTCAGCCGCTGGTGTCCGAGTGTCATTTGCGGACGCCCTTTGCCTACAGAACCGGTGGAATCTTCAGGTGAAACCTGTGGGACCCTGGGACGCGGCCCTCAGCACACTGGCTCAGGGTGGCCTCCCTTGCCGCACGTGCCTTGCTGCGGGCTGCAGCAGCCCTGAGTGACCCCAAATTCTTCTCCAGTCATGCAGGGGACGTTCTCGCTGCACAGTGCACGCCCCACAGAGGCAATGGAAGACGCCCTCCCGTTGGTGAGGGCCATCGTGCCCACCCTGACCGGCAAGAATCACAAGGGGCAGGCCGGGCGCATTGGCATCGTGGGAGGCTGTCGCGAGTGAGTGCCCGCCAGCTGCCGCTGTCTGTGGGCACGTCTGTCTGTCCAGTGTGAGCCCAACGGTCATTCCCACACGTGGTCCTTGGTCACTTGCGGGTGTTCGAGGACTGCAGCTGCTGATGGGGCCCTTCCTGTCCACCCTGAGCTGGTGTCACCTCCTCTGCCCCGAGGAAGC
>PVJX010042771.1:0-14002 GCA_004027295.1 Dolichotis patagonum | reverse complement strand
GCTTATACTTATGTGTATACAAATATCTGTCTTCTGCAGAATTTTATGTCAGGCCTTAAAACTAAAAGAGTACTCAGGACATTGAGTTTAGACTACTGCACTCAAGCTTACATTAGGGATTCCACTGTACACACAACATAACTGAGGCCCAGAGACTGAGTAAATCACTCGAAGTCCTATAGATAACAAGTACAGAGCTTCCAGTCCGCTCTCCTGCCTTTTGGTCTCTCTCCTCCTTGGTCCTACAGCCTCCCACATCTGAGATCAGAGCCTCAGACTAAAGAAAATCACTTCACTTGTTTTGCTCTTTCCAGTTCCAGCTCACAGTAGTTTTCTGCTGTATGATTTTATCAATATAGTTAATGCACATGTATCAACATTTTCTTGTTTGTGTTCAACCAGCTCCCTTCTGAAATGCATTTCAACCCTGGTGTTGTGACACGCTGGCTTCCGGTACAAGTATGAGCGCATGAACATCTGTATAGGGTGATTTGAGAGGACCCAGTCTCATATTCCATTCGTTAATACCTAGGTTGGAAGGTCTTGAATGTTTCATAAAAGTGATTCTCATACAATAGGCCCGAAAGCTGATGAGTGAAAGAGTCCACAATGTGAGAGCTACTGGGGCTGGAGGACCTCAATTCTAAGAGAGGCTGATGCCTTGCTTAAATCTGCATTTATCCTCAGGCTATTTGTTTTGTTTTAGTCCTGGGTGAGGTGGGAGGAAGGTGTCAAACAGAAAGCCTTTGATGATTATGTAGAACTAGGGATGACTTTGTCCATTTACTATAACAAAATACCTGAGACTTGGTACAGAACAGAAATTTATTATCTCACACTTTTGGAAGCTGGGAAGTCTAAGGTCAAAACTCCAGAATCTGGTCAGGACCATGTTACTGCATTAGCTTATGGAGGAAAGTAGAAGAGTAAAGAAGGCGCAAGACAAGGCCAAGCTCACCTTTTTATGATGGCACCAACATGTCTTCATAACCTAATAACATCTTAAAACTCCCACCTCTTAATATTGACATCTTAAAAATTAATTCCCAACATGCATTTTGAATATCCCAACAATACCACAACAATACCACAAGAGACCCTATCTCTTGTCCTCAAACATCTCAACTCTTGCACAGGGAGGGAGACCCTGCAGGTCTGATGTCCCCAGTTCTTCCAATTTTGGATCTCTCTGCTGCCTCTTCTCCACAGATGAACTGCTTGGTACAAATTAGGAGGTGGCACAGGGTGAAGCAAAGGGTCCAAAGCTGACGATATGTTATAGTTTAGATCGAAAACGCTCCCCTAAATTCTCATGTGTGGAAGGTGATTGGACCATAGCGGTGTTGTATTCATCAGTGGATTCACTCACTGGTGAGTTCAGTAGTTGAATGCAAGACTGGGACCTGGCTGGAGTGGATCACAGGGAATACGACCTAAAAGGATGTATTCTTGTCTCAGGCTCCTCCTCCTCCTCCTCCTCCTCCTCCTCCTCTTCCTCCTCCTTTCTCTCTCTCTCTCTCTCTCTCTCTCTCTCTCTCTCTCTCTCTCTCTCTCTCTCTCTCTCTCCTTACAGGCTACCATGGGCTCTTTCCTCCATGATGCCCTTCCACCACATAGTTTCTGCCTTAGAGCCAAGGGACCATGGACTGAAACCATAAACCAAAATAAACTTCTCCTCCTTTAACTTGTGTGTCGGCTATTTCATCCCAGTGATGAGACAGTAACTGAGACCCTGCACAAGCTAGGCTGTGCCTCAGAGAAGACACTTGGCTCTTTCCAGCCTCAGTTTCTCACCTGTGAAACAGAGCTCTTCGAGAAATATACAAAAACAGATGCAAAGATGTTGCAATGCCCACCATCAACTCCTTTTCTTGATTCCTGACAATGTTACTACATAATTTTCCACTCAAGGGTCCTTACCTTAAAATAGGACAACAGCCTCTGGAGTGGTAAATTTTAAAAGGATGAACATCAAATAGTGGATTTCAGGCCTCAGGACCAAGTCCAATAGAAGATAAGATAAGAGTCATAGCAGACAAAGAATTCTCAGTGACAACGCCAGCTAAGGAGGCTCAAGAGGCAGAGGTGGGGGAGTGAGTAGCCAGCAAGTCACAGGCAAGCAAGTGAAATTCAGATAGCTTCCTCTGACTTTTTCCTTGCATGGAAAGGCCCCAGTGATCACACAGCGCAGCGTGGTGAAGGTTAGCGCACATTGTGCTTCATCCCTAGACCACTGACAACGTCTTCATTTCCGGTTTCCTTCTTCCATTTAAATCCTACCCTACTCCTTCATGTTGTTCATCCTCTCCTCTGCTGGTCCTTCCACCCACGCACCACCACTGAATCTTAGCTACTTTGTCTGAACAGATACCATGAGAAAGGCTGCCTCTTAATGCCACCACAGGGCACAGAGAACACGTTAGCAGAGAGGAACCCACCTGAGACTGGCAGACAGACATGAGGTTGTTTAGTTTGCTCTTGACCTTCCCACTCAACACACTGTCAGAACACTTCCCTGATGGTGAAGGAGCCAGCCAGGAAGATCCATGACTGCTTCACAGCCCTCCTATGTTGAACAGATTGTGTCCATGGAACCTCTTCTTATTGATAACCTCCACTCCACTGTCTGTACCAATAAGGGCACATGTATTGGAGAGACCAGGCTTCCTCTAACCTTCCCAGATGGCCTTCTTCTCATCAGCTTTTTATTTTTTTTTTGGAAATGGGAATCGAACTCAGAACCTCCCACTTGCCAGGCAGGCGCCACGCTGCTGAGCTATATCCCTAGCCCCCTATTCATCAGCTACTTGTAGTTTTTTCTCTTTGGAAGGGAGGGGTCATGGAACAGGTTCAAACTCAAGTCCGTAATATGTAGTTTCTGGCTCTCAAAATCCGTGCCAATAAATGTCAGAAAAATTAACAGTTGTAAGTCAGATGGCTTGAAAAATAAGCACAGGAACTTTGACCTTGGACTTCTGTAACAGCACTTGACATCACATCGTGAACATCAAAACTCCTGGTACCACTGAAAGACTATCATTTGACTTCAGACTAGACAGGAGGCATTTATGTACCTCTTACAGCACAACAGGGTCCAAAAGGGCCTTTAGAGAAGATCCATTCAAACCACCCTATTGGGAAATTTTTGGTAGACTTTTTTTATTTCCATGAATGGGAGAAAGGGAAGTGAGTCTTCTACACTAGAAAAATGTTCTTCATTGGGAATTGTAGTTGAACTACATGTATGCATTCAAGTTCAAGTTTGCCTGCATGGCCTGTGAGTCTGCCCATCTTGCCTCTCCTTGTATCACTTACAGGTCTCCACACTGTTTGCCACCTCAGTGCCATTGTATGGGCCAGCCCCATTGGAATGTCCTTTTGCCCATTGCATCTATGTATTCCTGAGTAACTTCTACCTATCCAGTTAGGACGTGGCTTAATCATCATTGCCTTTTGAAGCTTGAATATGGCCATGAACAAGAGTATAACAGGCTCCAAAATCAAGACCTAGGGTTGAATCTCTGTCCATTCTCAAGCCACCTCACCTCTTTCAGATTATTTCCTCATCTATAATATGGGACTAATAACATCAAACTCTCAGGACCTCTGTAGAGGAAGATGTAGCATGCTCAGCATAATAGCTGGTGCAGTAAGCACTCAATTAAGAAACCATTTCCACCGATTTCTGGTACTGTCCACTCTGTCTTCATCCTATCACTATGCTTTTTTATTTGTGCATTATTTTAAAATTTTATTTTGTACAAAGAAATGTGCACATTTTAGCTGTATGGTTTGATGAGTTTTAATAAATAGGGACACCTGTGTACACAGAGCATTTCTGTCACTCTTCAGGTTTCCTTGTGCCCCTTCTCAGTTAGTCTTCACACATTACCAGACCTCAGGCAACCACTGATCTCTTGCTATTGCTATAGATTATACTGTCTTTTCCTTGCACTTCATATAGATGGAATCACATAGCACATACTCCTTTCAATTAGGATTTGTTCACTCAATATGATGTTTTGAGATTCTTTGCATTCATCAGGAGTTGGTTTCTTATTGCTATTGTTTTTACTTGGTATTATAATGTACTGATTCATCTGCTAAACTGAGAAAGTCTCAAAGAGTCCATCCTTTTCTTCTTTGGTTCGCAGTACAGAACTCAGGAAATGTTACAAGCAAGGAGGAAGGAAAGGAGAGAGTTGCCATGGGGATTTGCCAAAGCTTTGCTACCCCTGGGAGCATTCATCACAATCCCCATCAGATCACCATCTCAGGCACTTACAGCAGCCAGTCCACAGCCACCAGCAGGCTGATGTCCTCTGTCGGCAGGCCCACGGCTGTCAGAATTAGCAGCATGGTGACCAACCCAGCGCTGGGGATACTGGCGGCGCCAACGCTTGCCAGCGTGGCTGTGAGGCTGTGAGAAAGAGAAGGCCAGGTCATGGGAAGAAAAAGTAAGAAGAGTCTTGGCAAAAGCATCCCTGGCATTCTTTAGTTCCAATTTCCCTGCATCCATAAATTCCCTCTTCCTCTTCCCCCTAAGGAATAGAAAAATCTAAAGAACAGAGACCCAGAAATTAGGGTCTATTTGGATTCTGCTCAACTGAGCTGAAGTCTAGAAATTTATGGATTGGAGCTTTATCACTATCATGATATCAGTTAGTCTAATGTATCACAGGGCTCAAATAATGTAATTGTAACTCTAAAAGCAGGCAAGGCAATATTAAAGAAGGAAAACAAATCACCCTAATCCCCCCATGAGAACACAACTGCATTCATTTCTGCTTACGTCTCTCAGAGCACCAGTCTTGGGACTACGTGGCGAGAATCTGTGGAAGTCATTGCCAATGTTAACATGAGCTCTCGGAATAGGAAATCTCCAGACCCAACTGAGTGGACATTGGGGCAAGAAATCAACAGATTCCAAATGACATTAAATTCAGTTGCCTGGATCCTTATGGGCTGGAAAATACATTATTCAGAAAGAGGGTGCCAAGCAAAGATAATGGAATAAAAGAAATCTTTTTTTCAGAAGCACCTCATTATGTTCTTTGCAAGCAGCTCCAGGGGCAAACCCAGCACCATTTTGACGTCTATCTCCGGGAAAAGGTTAATCTAGAGTTCAAGTGTGCTGTATAGACACTAGGGGGTCTGTGAGGCCCAATGACTCTAGGGGGTCTCTGGGTCTCTTGTGTGAGGATGCCATTTATAGAAGCTGTCAATTCGAAATAGAAGAATGTTTCTGAAAATAGGAATTCCCAACTTGATTTTGTGGGCACTGAAAAGAAAAGGAAAAGGAGTACTTCCTTTGTGATTATAAAACTCTAGCGTATCTATGATAAGCACTCAGGCTCCAAAATCAAAGCCAGTTTCTCAGTGTATCTTAAATCCAAGCCATCCGTGTGACTGAGCACGGTAAGTTGGAATCTTACAGTCGGGAGCAACTTGAATTTACCTAATTTTACATTGGAGGAAGTGTGAAACGTAAACCCTCAGGGGTCTATGGATTGACTGTTTTTTCCATGTTGCCATCCTTCCCAGATTTAGGACTGACCTAGCACAGATGCCACTAGTTCTCAGAAGGTTCTGTCCTTGAACAACCTATCTTCAAATCCCAGCTCTACCATTTACTAACCACCTGACTTAGGCAAATTAACCTCTTGATTCAAAAAGGAGAAATTAGCTCAGCGACATAAGAGCCTGCCTGGCAAGTGTGAGTTCAATCCCTGGTACCCCCCCCCAAAAAAAAGACAAAAAGGAGATAATAATGGCATCTTACTACAGGGAAGTGATCAGAGATTTTCAGGAGCTTACAAGAAAAAAAAACATGCTTAGAAGATTAGAATTGTTGCTATTAATCATGTTCAGTAAAGTACAACAGCATTCCTGCAGTATCGGAGAAAAATGTGGCCAGGATACAATGAAGTTACTCACAATAGAAAACTTCCTTTCATTCAGAGAACCAAGGCTAATTTTGTGCTGTGATTTACTCTTAGGAAATCTCATCATAATGAGGCTACTTTACAATGAAAACTTCCCTCAAACCCCAACAGCTGGAGGATGGGAATTCTCAGCCAATTCCCCAAGACAGAACACCCAGGAAGGGGAGTTCCTAAATTCTGAGCCTCCAACAATCTGAGCCTCCAACGTTTTACAACACTGGTTGCTTCTGTTATGAGTCACTCTTACTCATCCCTTTGCACTGTAGCCATTTTACCTGGGGAGCTTGGGGTTACTTGGGACAAAATCCTACCAAGAAAATTCTTCCAGATAGTTGGTTCACCCTAATAATAATGATGATGATGATGATGATAATAATAATAATAATAATAATAATAACTTCCTCCTCCCAAGGGAAAAGAATGGTCTGTAGAAGTCTAAGCCCTGTAACAGCTCCTTAAGTAGTAATAGGCCTATTCTCTTTGTCCTTTTCTGCCCTGCTGGCTGTCCACTCCCCTGACTTCTCCAGGGTTGGTTCCTGGAAACACAGCCAGGTATCATATACACAACATCAAGGCAAATCATCGCAGTAACATTAAAAGGTATATATATATATGGCAATACTTGTTTTCATCTTGAGAAACAAGATGGATTGAATGGGTGGAGAAATAATTTGGGGCCACATGCTTTTAATAAACCGTGGCTGGGACATGAACACTCACCCATGTGGTTCCAGTGTCACCTGGCTCCCAATGGTCCCACTCAGCCACCCTGAAAGTTCTGTTAATTAATGAATGTGCTGAGAATTCTTAGTCACTTCTGAAAGCAGGGAAAGGCAAGGATGAGGGATTTACTTGGTAGCACAGCATGAAGCTGGACTTGGCTATTTTTCTCCTAATAAATGACAGGCAGTGGAATTACACATCCCATGTCCCCCGTCACCACCACCAAGCTGCTCCTGTGGTGTCTACATTTAAAGAGAGTTGGCTCAGTGGCCAGAGATTTACATGTACATCACCAACCATTTTCTTTGTGCAGTGAAAACTGTTGTTAACATAAAATAAACCCTAAGTAGATAAAATTAAATAATTCCAGCACAAGCTCAATCACGTAGTCCTTTCTCTTATCTTTAAATTCCCAGCTCATTGGATGAACTGCATAGAAAGCCAGGTTCTCATCAAGGACAAGAAGAAAGGCATCAGAAACTACACTTGATTGGCAAAAGGCTTCATTAAGAAGCTCTTTTCACCTTGGAGTTGTAAAGCAAGAGAAGTCAGCAATCTCCCATGACATCTGTTAAGACATGATTTGGAAGGCTTGGCACTCTGACCTGAGGCAAGTTTCCCACTGTGAATAACCTCGTGGTATTTACAACATCACTGCCACATTTTTCTCCAATATTATAGCAGTGCTATTGTACTTTATTGAACATCATTAACACTAGTTATCGTAACAACTACCTTTATGGGCAGGTGACTATGTGCCAGACAATGCCCTCGACTACCCCAAAGTGTGTGATAATTGTGCTCATTATACAGATGAGGAAACTGAGGCACCTCTGTAGTGCACACATTATAAGTGATTAGAAGAATTCAACAAATTAACATGTGCAACCCCACAGTATATTATAGCATAGCATAGCATAGCATAGCATAGCACAGCATAATATAGTATAGTATAGTATACTATAGTATAGTATAGTATAGTATACTATAGTATAGTATAGTATAGTATAGTATAGTATAGTATACTATAGTATAGTATAGTATAGTATAGTATAGTATAGTATAGTATAGTTGAGGCTGCATGTATAATGGTTAAAAACACAGAGCCCAATTGGAGATTTAGCTCAGAGGCACAGGCGCTTGCCTGGCAACTATGAGGTCCTGAGTTTGATTTCTAGTACAAAAACAAAAAACAAAACCACAGACCTCTTCATTTTCCCCATTTCTAAAACACAGACCCCAATCCTTATTTTGCAGGGTTGTTTTTAAGATCACAAGTTAAGTTCCTCAATCTGCAGAAGTGTACATCAGTACTTTGAAAGCTCAATTTTAAGTAATCCTTGAGATACTGTATGTGACCTATTCTCTGAGCCTCAGTTCCTTCTTTACTAGATTTCCTACAGCCCTTAGGAAAATTTGTGATTCTTACTCATGTTTTCTTGTATTAAATGTGGTGTCTTTTTTCTTTTCTCTATTTGCTCTCTTAGTTGCCAAACTGAGCTCAAATGCATATGGGATATTCATTAACTCTTTTGGAATGGTTATAAGAAAAAATGAGAAACTGGTGATGTTAAAAATATCTTTGAGCTGGTTAAATGCCCGAGGGCTAGAAGAGTCAAGCAAAGATCTGAAGTAGTTGCACGAGTACAGTATCAGCCTGTAGAACACATAAACAGCACGACTGGTGGCAATTTCTAGTATTACTACAGGTACTGGTTAACCTCTGAATTTGGACTTTTCAATAATCTCAGCATGTGTAGAAATTAGGTATGAGCAGACCTGGATTCTTAGGACAAGCAGACCCTAAACCATGAAAGTCCTCCCAGAGGGTGAATTGTCAAATGAATGGTGAGCCAGCCAGATTATTACCAGAATTTCTAAAACAGAGGTTGGCAGTGTTGTCTAAGGTTTGACATACAGGAGAAAAGGGCTAGTGCATTAATCTGAATTTAGAAGACATTCTCTCTTTTTAATGTGCAGTGGAGAAGGGGAAAACACCAACAATGAATTTAATATCTTCCTTTGAGTCAAAGTCAGAAAGAAAAGTTGATGTAAGTTGAAAGACGTTGAAATAGAGATTTGATCTATGTCTCTGGCACCCATAGCCATGAGACCTAAGTTTATCACATAAATGTTCGAGTCTCATTTATTATTCTGTGAAATTGGGACAGTGACTATCCCTTCGCTTTGGGAGTGCTGGACATGTTCAAAGCATTACCTGTAAAGAGTCCACTATTTCAGAGATAAAAATAAGTGGATTTCAATGTCTACCTAGTTATTTCCTTATAATGAATCTCTTGGGCCTTGGCTGCTCCAATTTTGGAATTTTGTTTCTTCTGAAACAAAATGTACAGAATGTGAAACAAAATATGTACAGAAGGTGACTCACCTACCTCCATATTTACTGATATCACAGAATCTAAGAGAGGAAAATAAACACTAATTGTAGAGATCTAAAGTCACAAACTCAAATGTCTTAAAGAGCCAGGCTGTGGTGGCAGGGGACACTAACCAGTTGTGAGTAATAAGGAGCAGGGTGAGTATGGCGAATTGGAAAGCAATTATCTTACAAGATGCTAAAAGTCTGTTTTTACAGCATATTTCAAGGCAGACAGAGTAAGGTTCTGAGCTGGCTTCAACTCACAAACTACCAATTCTGAATATTTTTCTTATTTGCTAATGAGGAAATTGAGACACGAGGAGTAGGGAGAAAACACAAGAACTCCAAAAGCTGCCTCAGTTCACTTTAATGAAAGATGGAAACTGTCCTCTGGCTTAACTGAAGCTCCTACTTGGAGTGGGAATGGCACTATCAAAATGAAGATTCTGAAGAGTTTTATTTCATGTGAAAATGTCAATATGACTTCGGATGATTTGAAGATTGATGCTTTCATTGGCTCCATATATGCTGAAAAGTTGGCCTGAGTAGTAGATGAGATCTTTAGGTTTATGGAGAAGCAATATATTTTAATGGCCTCTTGGAAGACTGTACGCTATGAATCTTTTATACTAATGAATACATATGGTAAATAGCTTTAGTAAAAACAAAAATATGTACTATTTGTAATAAAATGTTATAGGTTATATTTGTAATAAAATGTTATAGGTTATATTGAGGAATCTCTTTATTCCATTATTTCATCATTTCTGCCCTCACCCCCTAGAATGCTGAAAGGAGCATATTTTAATGAAACAAAAATTGGATCCAGGATCAGCTTACATCAGCCCCAGTCCCAGCACTGTCAGCTCATGACTCCTGGTATATCCTTGAACAGTCAGCAATGTTTCCTAGAACCTGAGTTTCCTCATCTATTACATGGGCATTGAAATAAGTGTCTTGCCTACATCACACCATTGTTAACAGTCAAGTAAGAGCCAATTGTGTAATACAAACAGAGCCTGCTTCTTTATTGCCACAATTCTTCCCCTTTGAAAGTTGTCAATACTTCCTCTTTGTTATTTCCTTCATTATGAAATTCACGTAACCTCTGTCAAATGGTGTTAGTGAGAAGGCGGATCAGGGAAGAAGGTTGTTTCTGTGCCCCCTACCCTAATTTCACTCACCTTACAGTCACAATCTGACCTCCATCCAGAACAACGCCATTCATTTGGGCTATAAAGATGGCGGCCACGGCTTCATAAAGGGCTGTGCCATCCATGTTAATAGTTGCTCCAACTGGGAGGACAAATCTGGTCACACGCTTGTCAATCCCCAGATTTTCTTCCAGACAACGGAAGGTGACAGGCAAAGTTCCAGCACTAGGGAGAGAAGATAGAAGAAGAAGAAGAGAGAGAGTTATGTCTGCTTTGGGGAAGCAGGATAAAGCACAAAATGGAATAACACTGCAAAGTTTTGTTCTTTTGTTCCAATCAGGCAGTGTTACATGCAACCAAGTAGTATTCAGCCGAATTAAAATCCAGTGAGTTAGAGGCTCAAATTCAATCTTATTAAGAAGCTAATAGGCTGAAAAAATATTTTCACTGGTCTCGACTTTTGTGATTTACTCAGAGCTTTGAGTCACTATTGTCATCTTGGATTAAATATTGAAACACATCTGAATGCCTACATGAATTGTGCTGCAAAAACAGTATCGTGTCAGAAAAGGATCAGCAGTCAGCAGTAAAATGGAATGAAGAATTTTTGAATAAACAATAATTTCATGCTAAAAATGTAGTCTCCAAAAAAATGATGACATGGATTGCATCTGGCCCCTGGGAGTTGCCCTGAGCTGGGCCTGCTAATTTGGAAAACGAAGGGAAACACATCAAGTAACCTTAGCAAGTAACCTGTGCAATTCACTGAGGAAGTTCACAGGCAGTTGAAATCCTGGAGATAAAGCCATTGCCAGCCTTCAGTCTGCACAATGACATGGTGCAGAAAAGCACGTCATCGGTAGCTAATGAAAGACACCCCCGTATGGGGATTAAGCCACATGACCCATCCTCAACAGCTAGAATTCCTGACTTGTTCACATGTCTTCTAAAATAGGAGGCCTGTAAGAAAAGGGCTGCTGAGAGCCAGAATATTATTTCCCTGTGGATAGAGGTGCATAGGAAGTTTGAGTAGATTTGCTTCAAAGTTGAAGTAAGATAAAAAGAAAAAAAAAAAGCAGCACTCTCAAATAACATAGAAATGCCCTGGGGTACATTCTCTTTTGATTTTTTTCTACTTAAATCTTAGCAAAATAAAATTGGAAAACCTCATTACAGATAGTATTTGGAGGTGTTTTCTCTCTTACACCTACAGCCTTAGTAATAGTTACCACGGTCTACTGGCTGGGGCCTGGGGTTGAGGGCTCTAACCAGGCTGGACACAGACACAAAGTTCCTAATTTCTCAAAGTGAAAATTTAAAAAAAAAAAGTGAAATGTCTAGATTCCAGTAAACAAAGAAACTCAGAGCTCTAAAATTGGAGATGCCAAAACCTGCATCATAAACTGACCTGCAAGCCCTAGTATTCTTAAGGGAGCCTGAATAATCCTACTGGAACAATCTTTGTAATTACAGGTCAGGAGTCTATGCACTTCTTGCACTTGGGGTGATGAAAAGAATATTTGGGAACATCTCATAAGTAAAACTTTGTAAGCCTAAATGAAAAGCTGGGGTACATTTGCATGTAGGTGACACTGCTGCACCTGGCTTGCTGCCCCGGCTGTTTTAATAAGAAGTTAGTGTCTCTTTATTCCTCTCATTCTGTCCTCTCACCCTTTTGTAGGACTCTTTTAAAGGGTTGGCAGGACACTATGACTAGTCTAAAATATTCATTTGTATGGCTCTAAGCATACTTCTGGGATCCCCAAATATATTAATTTTTATTACCACACTCATTTTTCTGATATGTCTTCAAAAAGCTTTTAGACAATTACACCAATTGGGAAAATGATTAGCAGGATTTGAAAATAATGTCTATTTCTGTACTGGATCGATGTTGTATTTGTGTCTTACAAATTCAGATTACCCACTCAACCCAAATTGGCCTTGAGAATATCAAGGCTTTCTTGTGTCGACAGGCTACTACTCTGGCACTGCTGTTTGGCTCCTGCCTCAAAGGCCACATGACTGTCTTCAAATGTTACTAATAATAACATCAGATACTTGAGATTCTTATTTTCCAGGTTAGTTTTAACAGCAAGCACTGAAGGCAGAGGGATGCAGACAGATATGTCCTGGGCCACACATCTTCATCCATCCTTGACACCAGTCTCCACTGAGAAGAGCCAATCAACCACCTTGGGACACCCTCAATCACATGAGGTGCAAGGAGGAAGGAAGGGTACTTACTAGGATGACCTAGGCTTTGCAAGTGTTCCCCTGTGGTCCTAAGTTGTGCATTTATTTTTCCCATTATGGCAAAGGATCCCCAACCTTATTCTTGGTTCGTGGTATAGAATTCTTGCCACATTGTTTGTATTTTTTTAAAGAAAAATTTACATCAAGACAAAAACCATATTTTAAGTGCAGACTAAAATCATATTCTTTTCACATGCTATACAGGGTGAGGGAAGAAATATTTCTAACAATTTCAGCATGTGCTAAGTAACGCAAGCATTTGTCTTGACTTAGATACCGAGATGTACCATCCACATCTGTTAATGGTTTACAGTATCTTAAGAACATACTGGGATAAGGGTCTAATCATTCAAAAGGACATCATAACATTACTGAAATATTTTAAAGATCAAAGTCACAAAGATACTAGAAGAAAGTATAAAGTGATATTTTGTAGTTATGGGTGTAAACAATATGTCTGAGTAAAACTAACATGCTAAATACAAAGGGAAATATTCACAGCCTTGACAAAATGCAAATTATAAACTTCTAGTGGCAAAAATACTTTAAATGTTATATGTAAAACTGCATGCAAAAATACTTAGAATCAAAATCTTAAGTAGAATATTAATTATGTTTACTAGTTATAATTGTATAAAAATTTAGGTTTCAACATTGAAAAAAATCAAACATGTAATTCATTACAGTTTAATATTAAGGAGTTCTTTTTTCTATAAAATATTGATGTTTGTAATAGATTAACTGGCAAAACAAAAAGTACTTTAAATGTTTAAGATAAATGTCAAAGGAGAACAGTGGACATTTTTTGCAATGTGTGACATAGGAGTTAATATTCTTATATATAAAGAGGATTTTATGTATGTATCTGGTATTATTATCACCAATATTTGAAGATGGTCATAGGTCTTTAAGGTAGGAACCAATCAGGAAAAGATGAATAAGCTGAGCAAAAATAAATTAGTTCATATATAATTCAAGAGGCAGGGGAAATAACAATCAATAAGAATACAAAAATGTTTTCCCTCATCAGTAATCACAGATGTACAAATTCACTAACACACTTTTTTACCAATATGATTGGAATGCATTGATGTAACTGACATATACCCAGAATATCTAGCCCTGGTGAGTAGGTGGAGAAGGGTTCACTCTCAAACCCAAGTTCCAAGGGGAACATGAAATAATGTGAGTTCCTAAATTGCAATCTGATGATACATTTCAAAACTGTGCATACCATGGGACTAAAAAATTCCACTTCTAGAAGTATGCATTGAGGAGATCATCAGACAACTTTGCAGAGATGTATCTATAAGGATGCTTGCCACAGCTCTGCTTTTAATAGACACACTTTAAACGTATACTACTGGGTGGAGTGAGGTAGATTTTGTATCATAGTACCTACAATATACTATTATAATTTACAAAATAATAGCAAAGGTCTTATTAGTAGATATAATTTCTTTATATTGAACAGTGAAAAAATAGCAGTTCCCAAATACATAGCAAAAACTGGAAAGATATAAAGATTAAAAACAAGGTTACTA
>PVJX010042770.1:0-13988 GCA_004027295.1 Dolichotis patagonum | reverse complement strand
TTGCACTAAGTATGCCAATCTCTTTTTGTCTTGTGTTATTTTCATAACCTATTTGTTAGGTACTACTAATTATCTTTTCAAAATTCTATTTTGAAGAACCATTTGTGTCTGAGTTAATTTGACTCTTTTTATTTGAAATTGAAGGCCCTTGTTCTTTGGCCTATGTCTTAATGCCTCCTGGAAGATTTTGGCCAACAACGGCACATGGAATACTTTATTTAGTGCAGTCAGTTTAGGTCTTTACTAATTTGCAAGTGCTTATTCCAATGTATTTAAAATCCATATGCAACCTAGGAATTCTGGTCCACTGAGAACACAGTGTCATTGATTTCTAATGGGTTTTAATGATCCTGTTGCTTAGCTCATGAAGCACAGACATGAACACTGAGTTCTGTAAAAGTGCCACGGGAATTGGTCGTTAGGTGCTCACAGCAGTGGAAGCAAAGCGGCTATTATGATACCTTCGTCCTGGGGCAGTGAAAGGGAGCTTTTGGAGCAGGCGGGAGCAGCTCCATGAGCTCTGTATTTGTGCCTTGAATGCGTATTGTGCCTTCTGACCTGAGAAGCTTTATTATGATGATGATTCTATTTCTGGAGAGCCCAGAGAGAATACAGGAGATTATTGTATGAAGCATTAAATGTATACAGGACTTAACAGTCAGAGAACCATTTCAAAGATTTTGAGTTTCAACCCTTCTGATGCTTTAAAAATAATCCAGGACTTAGAAACACTGAAAACAGAGTTGTGCTCAAAATAACAATATGGTACACAAAGTGCTCAATTTATCACAAGAGACAGTAGAGGTCAGGGCACCTTCTCACCCCCAAAGTATAGACTTGAATCTACCAAAGATAGTTTACAACTGGGGCTTTTGAAGTCTTTCAGTGTCACTGAATCATTATATTAGAAAAAAATATAAAGAAAATTGTTTTAAGGAAAATTTTTTTAAAAAACTTGATCCTCTATAGTGAAGTGAATCACAGTTTAGCATTTTGTAAAAATAGTCTGAAATAAAGCAAACTCATAGCAATTTTTAGTAAACTGTAGCAGATGATATTTCATATAAGGAACAAAAGAATAATTTCAGTGTTTCCATGTAGTGTGACTGAAGTAATCGCTGAGGATTCTAGTCAGGGTAATGCAGTTAGTAATTGTGAAGCTGATTTGCCTCAATATGAAATTATTTCAATCCTTGCTTTTATATGTGACTCTTGGTGGCACTAGTAAGCAATATACAAATATATGGTAGAGAGTTTAATGTGTAGGTAGAAGCTAAAAAATAATTATTTTGATATTTTAAAAAATTGTATGCCTACTTATTAAACATAATTTTATTTTTAAAAATATATATATTCTGATTTCATTAGTAAAACAGCACCATACTTTCAAAACACAATTCTAAAAAACCTGGACATAAGTAAAATAACTTCAAAGCATGTAATGAAAATCAAAACACCACTTATATATCAAACATGAAGATACTGTGGCTATGGAGAAGAAAAATTCTCCAAGAAATAGATTTGTACACAAAATCCTCATATTCCAGCTGTGATAAGAAATGTCTTTGTTTCAGTTTTGAAGTCTCGAGAAGTATACTTTCACTTATCTAGTAACTAATATTTTCATGTAAGACCACTATCCAAATATTACATTTACAAAGCCGATTTGAAAAACCATACCAGTTGTCTAAACCAAGCCATTCTTGTAGATTCTTAAAATCCAAATGCAATCAACAGCACTGTTTAGTATTCTTTTCTCACCTTAGGTTAAGTTGCAAATAGACTGATGCATCCTTCTCAGTGCATCACATCAGAAAGCACATGATTTCATCTTGTCCCATGTTTAGAAGTTTTAATTTGATTTTTCAGTTAAGATGGTGATTATTAGACATTATTCACATTATAAAGGAAGTCATTTTCACTCCTAGTTAAAAATAACCTGTGATACTTTTCACAATGTGTAACTCTTTGTGACAAAACTCCACTCAATATTTTAGCATTTATTATTTAGAGTTTAATTACTTAATGTATATATGTAAACATACTTTTTAAAAATTGTTGAAGTTTCCTTCATAAGAATTAATATTATTTTTTCACTTCCAGAAACAATTCTAACTATATCCTCATCAACAGAGAAGGTTGTGTATTTGAGATCTGACTGATGAGAAATGAAATCGATGTGATTTGTTTTCAAGTACTGTATCAAACATATTGCTTATAAATTTTGATCTAACCACTTGGATCTGTGTCTGCAGTAGAGATGCTCTGGAGCCACTGGTGTTGGTTTGCATGAAGCAGAACCAGTTATGCACATCTCTTCCCAAGAGTGCATAGAAAGCCATTCCTTTTCAGTTTGAAATCAGTGGTAGTGGGATTTCTTACCATATGGAAGTAAAAATAAGCATGTTACAAATCAAAGCTGCCCTCCCCACTTTACTCCCTAGAGAGAGTCATTAAGGGTTTATCATCTCATTACTCTTTAGGAATCAAAAGGCTCCTTCCTCTGCCCCAATCTCCCTGATCCTTGAGCCTTGAAACCTACTGGTGAGGCGAGTTGGATCAGAAGTTGGTTAGAAGAGGATTGTGACTTGAGGTAATGTGTAGGGGAGAAAACAGAACTCTTGAGAAGACATTCCTTTTTCTGATTGATTTCAATGTAGTTTTCCTCTGATGATAGAGAAATATTGATGACTGGCAGCTTTGTGTCATTTGCCAAACAGGCGAGCCATCCCTATGTCTGTGGGAAGAATCCTGTGAGCAGTGAAGAGCAGGTAGTAGTTGTTTATGTTGGACGTGGTCAAGAGAAGAGTTGTTTTACTTGTATTCTGTGACCTTTTTTAAAAAAAATTGTATTGCCTTCTTCCAATGTTACTTGTGAATAAGAAAAATTACTCTTTCTCCCGGCACAGTGGTGCATACCTGTTATCCCAATGTTCAGGAGGCTGAGGCAGGAGGATTGTTGCACATTACAGACCAGCCTGGGCTACAAAGTGAGCCCAAGGCCAGACTCAGCTACACAGTGAGATGCTGTCTCATAAAGATGAAACAAAAAAAGAAGGAAAAAGAAAAATCACTCTTTGAAAAGTAAAAATTTGACTGTTTTCTGAGAAAATTAAAGACTGATCTAGAGATAGAATATCCAGCTCCTGTGGTTTAGCATGTCAGAGGTGAAAGTGTGTAAAGTCTGAGGTCACACACCTTGTGTTATGAACACGAGCACACAACCAAGCTGCCATGCTGCCCCCCAGTAAAATCAAGCATGTGACAGTTAGTGCTATGGTTACTCATCTTGCTCCTTGGGAATTTTTCCATGCCTCCAGGGGAATTAGCTTCAGGAACCTGTGCTGTTTGTCTTCTGAGTGTTAGTTCATGGTTCCAATATAGACTCACTAAGAGTAAATGATTATAGCTTTTCATTGAATTCTTGTGAAAATCAAGGTATCAGAGTTAACAACAAAAGCAAACACTCATGTTGGGCACCCCACCAATTAAATGGGATTATCCACCTAGAAATTGGTTTCAAAACTTAATTGATTATTATTGTAATGTATTAGTTTTTTAAAGCAATAAATTTATATTTTTGGTGTTCAGTTCCTGGAGTTTAACAAATTCATCCACTCCATGTAGCCATCATTATACAACTTTGTGTACTACATTTGTGTTAATAATGTCCCCAAATCTTAGCCTCTGACAATTCCAGATATGTTTACTAATTTTTTTCACTACAAACTTATTTTTCACAGATTATTTGGAATGATATTTTGGCATATTCTTTTGATTCTGATTTCTTGTACTTAAATCAATACATGTATGATTTTTGCATATGACAGTAATTCCCTTGTCTTTTAGGTTGAATTTAGTCAGTTATTATCATGTAATATATCTCTTTATTTCCTGGAATATTCCTCATTTTGAATTTTCCTTTACCTGTGACTCATTTTCCAGCCCAAATTTCAGTAGATTATGTTTTCATGATATATTAATTTCATTATTTTAATTTAGCTGTCTATTATATTACTCTTATGGCTTGATATTATTAATGTAATTAGATATGTCCTATTATAATTTTTGTTCTTAGAACATTAAATTCAATTTAGTTATTGATATGGTTTATAATTTATCTTCCTATTTATGCTTTCAATTTTAGTTGATTTAGTCCTCTTTCCAGATTTTTTTCCATCATTTGAATGTTTTTATTACTACATCTTAATTCATCTATTGGCTTTTGACCACTAGTCTATGTACTACTTTCTGTAATAAAAGGAAGGATTAGAATACACATATCTAATTTGTACAATGTATGATAACATTTATCATATTTTCATAGTCAGAAATAAATCTATTTTAAAATAAACAAGTGTATTTCCGTAAAATAGATTTCGTCATTAAAAGCATCTCAAAGGTTATGATATATGTTATTTTGACATATACTTTAATGTTTAAAAAATTTCATTGACTTTCAAATAGTCATTTCTGCTATAACCACAGCTGGTAAGTAAATTATTTGACTGTTGACATCTATTTTATGTGTTGCTCCATTACGAAGAATATAATCTGATTTATGCTCATAGATAACCTAATATCTGGGACACATACTATTTAAAATATCATTTTTACAAATAAGAGTAATTTCACATCAATGTAATTTTTAAAAGTCCACGTTTTTCTTGTGTAATCTAAAAATTTACAGCTCTTTTCATATAATCTCATTCATTTAATAAATACCAAAATCTCACCATTGGTTACAGAGTTATGAGATTTTAAGTCCAATAAGCTGCAACAAATACCTTTGCTTGTGTAGAATATAAATTAACAATGAATAGAAAAGTATTTAACAGTTACACAAATTCCCTACCATGCCAAATTGCAGTACATTAACAGAACATCAAACCTCTAATGCTGATTTACACTAGTTTAGCGGCCAAGTTTCCTATTGTCTGCAGAATTCATGCAATTGAAACCGAGGAACAGGAAAACATATATTCAACAAAGTGGCCTCAGAATGACTGTGATGTGTATGTAGGACAAAATAGGCAACCTAATTCCATAGAATTCAATAAGCTTTTGGAATGCAAATTTTATCTGTCAAATCTTAATTAAAAAGTACCACTCGGCACTATTTAAAAATTGGAAGAGAACTAAGTGGCGGGTTGTTGGAAAAATGTGCAACTCGCTTCCTAAATACAGCAGGTAGGCTGACAGGTATATAATTACCATCACACCAAGTGAAGGACAGAAAACAGAGTTAGTTCCTTGAAGGGAGGAGTTAGGTAATTTTCAAATAAGGCAAAAGGTTCTTCAATTAGAGTGAATTTATAATTCCTTTTATTTCTAAAGAGAACCTAGCTTTTTGTGTTGAACTTCCTTGAACCTTAGAAAAAGTGACGTTTCCACAGTTGAGGTTTTATTTTAAGAGGTTAATAATAACATAAATGCTGTGGTGCCTGTGTCAATTAGAACAGTTTCTCAGGCTTGTTGAGCTTCTTCGGTCTTTGGGTCACAGTGCTCTTCATCACAACTTTTAATTTGTTTGCCATTGTTTCACATATTATGTATGAAAAGACATTGGACATCTGTCATTTAGAAGAAAGGGAGAGACCAGATCTCACTGTTCTCTGCTATGGAAATCCCTTGAAGTATTTAGAATTCATGTGCACTAAGACACATTTTGGGCAATGATGTAACACTCTCAAGTTCTGACTGATTTTCAGCAGACAGTAGAAATTTGGATTGCTCATGGTTTTCCTTACACTTGTTTACTGTTGTGAATTTTCTAAATGAGAATAATGAAAAAGATCTCTTTGGATAGAGATTAATAAATAGCCTGGCATATCAAGCAAAACATAAATTGCTTTTTGAAGAAATCTCACAGTGATTATCTCGTGGATAGTGACTCCTTAGACAAGATAAAGGAAAACTGAAACACTAACAAAAGTAGTGTTATGATGTCATGTGATTTTGAAAGAAGGTGAGACCTGGAATGTAGTAATTGAACATACACAAAGAGAGAAGATGGATATGCACTGTTATTTTTAACACCCAGTCTTATGAAATTATTGGAAATAATGTGAAATCAGGATATTTCTAGAGTTAGAAAGAGCTATAGACATGTGTTTAAGATAGTGCTTTTGCTTTTTGACATTGCCTTGGAGTTTTTTTAGGCAGTTTATACAGAGAATTTTTAGACTGACAACAGATTATAGAGAATTTCATGGCAAAAAGGAATATTTTCTCTGTTCCCTACAGTACACAATCTCTTCAATCCACATTCCATTGATGGCATACATTCTTATTTTGTGTCTGTCAATATAGGATTTTTCTCATGATCCTAAAATGCAGAAACTAATTGAACTCACAATTTGAAATTAAAAATGACATAGAAGAAAAATATGATTAAAAAACTCACAAAGGAGGTAATTTATTTTTGACTTTATATATTTGTTGAAGCCTCAAAAATAATGAATATCTTGCTTCTTTAAAGCAATGACTCTGGACAGTGATAGCTACCTCCAGTTGCTAATTTCTACAAACTTCATTAATTACTTTTTAAAAATATTTTATTGCAAGTGAGAAAAAAACCAACCAAACAAAACAGAAAAAAGAGTAGCAACAATAGAGAATTCCAAAGGAAAAAAAGAAAACAAAAAGAAAAAAACCTAAGAAATCACTACTTGATAAATTACATACTGCCATCTTGGAAATAGTTGTTCAAGTTACAAGATTAAAGCATACAAAGTAGACATTCAAACAGTGAGACTGTTAACAGTTCTGCTCAATGATCTAAAAAAACAGTAATATAGTCATCTATCTTACACACTTAAATGTACATGCAGTTATATCCTTTAGAGCACTTTCTTTTCCTCTCATTTTTACAGTAGCAATTACACTTTTTGGGTTTTATTACTCCTACAGTTCTTATTACTTTTTACATTAGAGACACAATGTGATATTTGTCAATATGATTCTTATTTATTTCACTAATGAAGATAGTCTCAAGTTGTCTCCATTTCCCTATGAAGGCCTCAAGATCATACTTTTTCATAGCTGAATAATATTTCATTATATAAAAATACCACATCTTTTTCATCCACTCTGTGGTTGATGGACATCGTGGTTGTTTCCAGGATTTAGCTATTACAAATTGTGCTTCTATAAACATGGGTGCACGTATATCACAGTGATACGAACTTTTCAGTTTTTTGGGGCAAATACCCAGGAGTGGAATAGCTGTGTTGAATGGAGCTTCCAGTCTTAGTCTTCTGAGAATTCTCCATAGTGATTTCCATAGTGTTGCACCAGTCTACACTCCCACCAACAGTGGAGCAGTGTTCTTGTTTCCTCACAGCCTGGCCAACATTTGTTATCAGTTGATTTCTTGATGGCAGCTATTCTTTCTGGTGTGAGATTATATCTCAATATTGTTTTAATTTGCATTTCTCGAATGACCACTGATGATGAACATTTCTTCATGTATTTATTTGCCATTTGTATATCTTCATCTAAGAACTGTGCATTCATCTCAGATGCCCATTTTTGGAGATGGTCTTTGAATTTGGGGTGCTTGATGTTTTTCAATTTTTTATATGTTCTTGATATAAGTCCTTTGTCTGAAGGGTTGCTGGCTAAAATTATTTCCCATTATGTGGGTTTTCTTTTCACTCTGTTGGTGATTTCTTTTGAAATCCAGAAACTTTTCAAAAATATGAGATCCCAGTTGTTGATTCTCTGAAGTATTTCCCATGCAGTTTGCATTTTGTTCATGAATTCTCTTCCTACCCCTATGTCTCCAAGACTTCTACCTACCTTATCTTCCAGTAGATTTAGTGTTTCTGTTTTAATGTTTAGGTCTTTGACCATTTAGACTTTAATTTTGTGCATGGTGATAGGCATGGATCTAGTTTCAGTCTTCTGCATGCGGAGAGCCAATTTTTCCAACATCATTTATTAAAGAGGCTATCCTTAAAGTGAATATGTTTAGCCCCTTTGTCAAATATCAGAGGGCTGAGTGTCTTTTTACTTATAATTGTTTCTTTTAATCTGTTCCATTGACCCTCAGGTCTATTTCTTTGCTAGTACCATGCTGATTTTATCACTGTGGCTTTGTATTACAGTTTCAAGTCAGGAATTGAGATGCCTCCTTCCTTGCCTTTATTGCCCAGAATTGCCTTTGCTATTCTAGGATTCTTCTGGTTCCAAATGAATTCTAGGAGTGTTTTCTCTAGATCTGTGAGGTATGTCAATGGTATATTGATTGGGACAGTATTAAATATGTATAATAGTTTTGGGAGTATGGCCATTTTCACAATGTTGGTTCTTCCTAGCCAAGAGCAAAGAACATCCTTCCATTTTCTAATATCCTCTTTAATCTCCTTTTTCAACATAGTATAATTTTCAGTATGTAGGTCTTTTACATTCTTAGTTAGTTTGATTCCTAAGTATTTCATTTTTTTAGATTTTACTGTGAAGGGCAATATTTGTTTAATTTCTCTCTTGGTGAGGCTCTTGTTTGTGTACAGGAATGCTATTGATTTTTGAGCATTGACTTTGCAGCCAGCTACACTGCTGAGTTTGTTTATTACCTCAAGTAGTCTTTTAATGGAGTTTTTGTGTCTTCTATATAGAGTATAATGTCATCTGCAAATAGTGATAATTCAACTTCTTCATTTCCTATCTTTATTTCTTTTATTTATCTCTCTTGTCTAGTTGCCCTGGCTAGTGTTTCCAGAACTATGTTGAAAAGGAGTGGTCATAGTGGACATCCTTGTCTTGTTCATGATTTTAAAGTGAAAGCTTTCAGTTTTTTGTCCATTTAATATAATATTGGCTTTGCTTTGTCATAGATGGCCTTTATAAGGTTGAGGTAGACACCATTTATTCTGAGTTTCTGAAGGGTATTTATCATGAATATGTGTTGGACTTTATGGAAAAATTTTCTGCAACTATTGAGATGACCATGTGTTTGTTGTCTTTGACACTGTTGATGTGGTGTATTACATTAATTGACTTGCGTATGTTAAACCATCCCTGCATTCCTGGAATGAACCCCACTTGGTCATGATGTATAATATTCTTGATGATTTGCTGCATTCTATTTGCCAGTATTTTAATGAGCATCTTTGCATCTATGTTCATTAGCGAGATTGGCATATAGTTCCCCTTTTGGGTTTGCTCTTTCTCTGGTTTTGAAAATTTCTTTTCTTTTTTGGTGCTGGGGATAGAACTCATGACCTTGCACTTGCCAGGGAGGCATTTAAGCCACTGAGCTAAATCCCTGACCCCTTTTCTCTGGTTTTGGTATGGGAGTAATATTTTCCTCTAGGAATGATTTAGGGAGGATTGCTTTCTTTTCAATTTCATTGAAGAGTTTAAGGAGTATTGGCATCAAATCTTCTCTAAATTTCTTGTAGAATTGAGATGTAAATTCCTCAGGACCTGGGCTTTTCTTTGTTGGTAAGTTTTTTATTATGTTTTCAATTTCAATAGCTAATATTGGGTCATTCAAAATTGCTATAATTTCTTGGTTGAGCTTTGGTAGTTCATATGTTTCTAGAAATCTGTCCATTTTCTCTGTGTTTTTCTAAGTGAGTAGAGATTTTCAAAGTAGGTATTCAAGGTGTTTTGAATTTCCATGGGATTTGTAGTAATTTCTCCCTTTTCAGCCCTTATTGCATGAATTTGGGTTTTTTCTTTCTTTTTCTTTATAAGGTTAGCTAGAGGTTGGTAAATTTTGTTTATTCTCTCAAAAACCCAACTTTTTGATTCATTAATTCTTTGTATTTTTTTTTTTAGTTTCAATTGCATTGATTTCTGCTCTAATCTTTACAATTTCCTCTCTTCTATAAACTTTGGGTTTAACTTTCTCTTCTTTTTCTAGAATCTTGAGATGAAGCATTAGTTTGTTTATTTGTGCTCATTCTGTTTTCTTGATATGACAATTTATTGCTATATATTTCCCTCTTAAGACCACTTTCATTGCCTCCCACAGATTACAATAGGTTGTTTCCACAGTTTCATTGAGTTGTAGGTTTTGCTTTATTTCTTCTTTAATTTCATCTGTAGCCCACTTTTTGTTCAAAAGGTTATTATTTAATTTTCTTATATTTATTCAGGCTTTGCAATTTCTTCTACCATTAATTTCCAATTTCAGTGTGCTATGGTCAGATATTATATATGTGATAATTTCAATACCTTTGTATTTACTTAAGAATGTTTTATGGGGTAATACATGGCCTATTTTGGAGAGTGTCTCATGTGCAACTGAGAAGAATGTGTACTTTGATGTGGTTGGATTAATCACTCTATAAACATCTACTAAGTCCAATTGCTCACAGATATGATTCAGTTCTATTATTTCTTTGCTGACTTATTTCTAGTTGATCTGTCTCTTTGTGACAGTGGGCTGTTAAGGTCCCCTGTTATAATTGTGTTCTTGTGCATTTGGTTTTTCATGTCCTTTAGTATCTGTCTTATATAGTTGGGTGCTCCTGTGTTTGGTGCATATATATTTATAACTGTTAGTTCTTCCTCTGGAATTTTTCCACTTACAAGTATGTAGTGACCTTCTGTCTCTTTTAATCATTTTAGGTTTCAAGTTTACATTGTCTGAAAATAAAACAGTTACCCTTGCTTTTTTCTGGGTTTCTATTCCATGGAATACTGTTTTCCATCCTTTGACTTTTTAATCTACGAGTTTGTTTTTGAGCCAGATGCATTTCTCCTATACAACATATTGTGGGATCCTGTTTCTTGATCCATTCTATCAACCTGTTTCTTTTGATATGTGAATTGAGCCCATTTACATTTATGGGTAAGGGCTGGGGATTTAGTTCAGCAGCATAAGCGCCTGCCTGGCAAGCGTGAGGTCGTGAGTTTGATCCCCGGTACCAAAAAAAAAAAAAATTTATGGGTATCATTGATATATATACTGACGACTTTGCCATGCTGTGTTCCTATTATTAGCTTCCTGCTATTCTCTCCTGTTTACTTTCTTGTCCAGCCTGGTGATTTCTTTCTGTTGTTGTTCTGGGGATTGTGGTCATTCTTATCTCTACCTAGGATGTCCTTCAACACTCTTTCTAAGGTTGGTTTGGTGGACAAGAATTTCTTCAGTTATTCTTTGTCATGGAAATCTTGTTTCTCCATTAAATTTGAAAGACAGTTTTGCTGGGTACATCAGTGTGGGTTGAAAGTTGTTTTCTTTCAGGGCTTGAAATATCTCACTTCAAGCTCGTCTTGACTTGAGAGTTTGTGCTGAAAAGTCTGTCATGATTCTAATGGGCTTTCCTTGCTAGGTGAGTTGTGTCTTTTCTCTAACAGCTTTTAGTATTCTGTTTTTATGCTATATGTCTGAGATCTTAATTATTACATGTCTGGGTGTAGATTTATGTTTGTTATGATTGTATGGCATTCTATATGCCTCACTTATTTGTATATCAGATTTTTTCCCCATGTTTGGGAAATTTTCACCATTACTTCTGTGAGCAGGTTAGTTATATCCTTTGCATTGTCTCCTGCATCCTCTCTGATGCCTATTAATCTAACATTGTTTTTCCTGGCATCATCTTGAAGCTCCTGGACTGTCATTTCATGCTGCTTTGTTGTTTTTATAAGTTCTACCCTTTGAGGATCACTATCTGCGATTCTGTCCTCAAGGTCCAAAATTCTATCCTCAGCTTCATTTAAATGACTTTGCAGGCTTTCAATATAATTTTTTTGCTACTTTCATATCTCTTTCAATTTGTTTTGTGGATTCTGCTTGTTTTCTGCATTGTTCATTCAAAGTTTCAATCAATTTCCCATGCTCCTGTATTTTTTTTATCTATTTCTTCTCTAGCTATGTTGAGCAGCTCATTTACTAAGGTTGTTACTTTTGCCTTTACATAAGACATTATTTCTAATATCCATTACTCTATAGCCTCATGTATTTGTTTCTTCACTTCATTTGCTATCTTTTCAGAGATTTCTTGTGTATGGCTTTTCTGGTCCTCTATTTCATTATCACCTGTACTTGCTCCTGATGAACTGGATGTTTGAGATTGCATTTTGCCTTTTTGTTTAGTCATTTTCACCGTTTGGATAAATATCTGGTCTTTCTATCCCAACAGTTACAACTTTCTGTAGTGTGTATTTTAGGGTCCTATTGTGTGGTTGATGTTTGTCAAATTGTTGGGTACCACAATGAAGAGGAGATCCAGTCTCTTGAATTCCTCCTACAGGGCCTGGTGGGTGAGTCCTATATTCTTTCTGGGCTAACTATCCTAGAATTTTTGATGTAGGGCAACTCTTAATTCCTGCTGTTGTTATATCTTCAGGTTGTGGCAGGTCACCAGGTCTCCCTGGCTATAGTGTTTGTGTCCTAGTAGTGAAGCCCTACTGTGTCACTGGGGGTCTCATAAGTTCTTTTAATGTTCTCTAAGTTGGTGGGGCATTATTGGTGCACTCTTCAATATTTCTGATGTTCGCTGTGTGAGGGAGGAGGTTACTCATTCTCTTGGCAGATTTGCCAAGGTCTTACAATTGAAAGGAGTTTCACTTCAACCCTATTTATCCACTGCAGACTGCTATTTTAGTGGGCAAACTCACCACACTGACTGGATCCTGGTGAGATCTTCTGTTTGGGGAGGGGTTCCTGAGTCTCTCATCCAGCCAGCATGGTAGTCCACTGTATTCCAAGGTTCCAATATTCCTGGTGGAAGTGTGAGCCCTTCAGCAGTGGCCCCAGGCAGCTCAGGCCTGTAGCTGGCTTCCTTGATGTTCCTGGAGGAGGGGCGGGCCCAGCAGCGGCAGTCCCAGGCAGCTCAGTCCTGCAGTGGGCTTCTGCGATGTTCCTGTTGGAAGGGCATGCTTACCAGCTGGTCTCAGTGGAAGGGAGGGCCCAGAAGCTACAGTCCCAGGCAGCTGAGGCCTTTGGCTGGCTTCCATGATGCTCCCAGTGGAAGGGCAGGTCCAAGCAGCCGTGGTCCCAGGCAGCTTCATTAATTACTTAAAATCAGAGAATTGAGACATTTAATTAGTTTCTCAAATGCATAAAAAAGAAAATAATAGCATTCCACCATGCAGATGTGCATCACAGTTATACTTTATTGGGAGGAACCCTGTACACAGTAAAATATCAAGTGAAGAACATAAAAAAGAACGCTGAGAAAATAAAACCAGAATGGAACTTCCAATATCACCTAAAGTCACATAATTCGTCAACAATAAAGAATCATGCTTAGTGAGGGAAGATTTGATTTGAGGAAAGTTCAGCTGCTTGTCTTGTTCAAATAACTACTTTATCACCACAGACTTCTGTGAATTCCTTGTACATAAAGTTGTGGGCCAAGCAGCCCAGGTATAGACATCCTGTGCAACAAGCTAGAAGAGGGCACATTAGCGAAAAGATATTCTAAACTAAAGATATTCTAAACTGACCCATCCTGTTATCAATCCCTAGATATTTAGGGAAATATATTACCTTGCAGCCACCACATGGTAGTGCTGATATGCATGCATATGAGTTGTGCATATTTATTGTCAGTTTTTATATAACAGTTATTTTTTGATTCAGGTGTATAAATAAGTATTGCAAATCATCATTGAATTTACTAATAAAATGTTGTTTTATTTGAAAATAAATGGAGTGAAAACTAGATTATAGTATATCTATGACTTATTGAAGATATAGAAGTGAATTCTGAAGGATAAAAAACTATCAGTAAAATAGGCTGTGAAAAACAGAGAGGGTAAGAAGTGATTAGAAGTGACATGGGGTCAAAGGATCATTTATGTCATTAAATAAGAGATTTAATTAAGCATGTGAAATACAGAGGAGCCTCAAGATAACATAAGAGTGAAGATACTAGGAGAAGGATAAAACCCTTAAAATATAAAACTGGAAAATATATAAACTGTGAAAGTGTTTGAAATCATAGTATTTGAAATCTTTTATATCTAAATATATTTTAATGTGCTGCAACTTACATCTGTGGCAAAATTATTTAACCTCC
>PVJX010042769.1:0-13978 GCA_004027295.1 Dolichotis patagonum | reverse complement strand
CCTTTCCACCGTGGCAGACAGGAGCCTGGCTCCCAGAGCAGCCTGATAACAGAATCCCAAAGAAAAGCAAGTAAGGCCCACAAAACCAGAGTTGTTATCATTTTAGCTATCTCAGCCTCCCCCCCACCCGCCCCGCCTCAATCCAGCTACCTGACAGTCTGGAAGAGAGCTCTGGGCTCAGGACGCTGCGTCAGTCCTTGGGGAAGCCTGCTGGGGAGTGGCGCCGGTCAGGCTGGGCAGGGTCAGTAGGGTTTGGCCAAGCCAGTGGCTGGGACAGAGGGGCCCCCCACTGGTGGAATGAGTGGACAGTAATTCCTCGGGTTCCTACCCCTGAGGACCCCAGAACCTGGTGGAGGCTGGAGGGTTTGGGGCCCAAAGACCCTTACACATTCCATAGTCTAATGCCACAGATGTACCTGTCAGCAGAGAAGCACCTGCCAATCAGATACAACACCTCCATCCCCCAACCTGCACCCAGTCATAGATGTGGACCCCTCTGGGTGACGCCCCACCACCCGTGCCTCAGGAGCTCACAGTTGTGCACCTGGGATGGAAAGGGGCAGACAGCAGGATCCTCCTTCTGCATGGGGTGGCCTGGGCGTGGAGGGGTGCAGATGGGCGGGGCGGAAGGTTCCACGCCTGAATGGGCACCAGTGTTTACCTCTAAGAAATGGAAACCTGGAGGGACAGTGCTAGGGGAAAACACCTGCCAGAACTGCTTACTGGTGAAGTTAAATTTAGTGTACCTGTTGCCAAGCAGGAAAGAGATGCTGTCACAGGAATGTCTGAGCAATTATAAAAATAGGACGCGAACATTTGCACAGAGCTGGTTGACAATGGGCGAGCCGCTCCACTCCTAGGGCAGGCAGATGAACAGCAGGGGTTTAGCTGGATCTCTACCAAGATGACAGTGATGATTCCCAGAAGAGGGAAAGGAGTGGGGTACAGGAGGAGGCAAAAGCGCGGGTGGTACCACAGACCCCAGAGAAAATGCATCCCAGATCTGAAAGCAAAGCACAGAACCAGTCACTTGAAAAGATCAACAAGGCAAGCACAAGTCTGTAAGATAAGTCATGAGAAGAAAGAAACTTAAATATACACTAGGAATGCGAATCTAGGTGTGATCACAGGTAGGAAGGCTAAAGCTTTTAGATCTGTAAATTCCATTTTATGCCAATAATTGGGAATTCTAGAACCATGCTTCCTGAGTGGGGTCTCTGCCCTACTCCAGAGTCCCCTAGGTTTCCTGAAGTAAAGTTTTCCTCTACCCCTTGGACCCCCTCTCCCAGAATTATAGTGCAGGGGGCTCTGCTCTGAATTTGGGGGCTACAGCATTGCAGGAAACAGAGACTTTGTAATCAAACAGACTTAGGCACCTGACCAAGGAAGAGGCCGAAAACATGAACAAACTACCCCAGGGTGGAAGAGGAAAGTGGGACAGGGTCCTCCCTTCCTCTTCTGAGTTACCTCATGCCCCTGCACCCCACAAGCATATGTCAAAACCCCTGCACCCAGGTAGACATGAGCATATTTGGAAACAGACTCCTCACCCACACTCTCAGTTCCAATGAGGTCACACTGGAGTTGAGCAAGTCCTGATCCAATACGTCTTTGCAGAAAGGGGATGTGGAGAGGGCCACGTGAATGTGAGGGCAGAGATCTGGCAATGAGGGGCAGCAAGTCCAGCAGGCAGGCGGAGGGCCTGGGACTGTTTTTCCTCATGACCCAGGGAGGATGTGGCCCTGCGCACACCTGGCTTTCCCACGGTGTCAGAACTGGGACACAATGAGATCCCACTGTTTAAGCCAAAAAGAAGAACAAGAGAAGACAGAAATGCCTCTCCCCTCACCTTGACCAAGATTGCTCCATGCTGTGATGCACATGGGCATGCACCCCTAAAACCATGGCTGTGAGGCTGCAGGTGACCCCTGAGTGGAGGGCAGGCTCCGGAGCTGGCACAAGTTGGACACTCTGCAGCAGGTAGGTCTGACCAAGGGGGAACAGGAAGAGAGGGGCCAGTGTCCTGGAGGTTCAGGGTCCACCCCACAACTGGACAGGAGTGGGACCCTGGCACAGTGGGCACACCTGTGGCTCAGCACTCTGGGAGGTTGAGGCAGGAGGATCACAAGCTCGAGTTTGGCCGGGGCAACATTGCAGTGACTTTGCAAGACTCTGTCTCAGATAGAAAGCTAAAAGTGTTTGGGATGTGGCCCTGTGCGAAGGTCCTGGGTTCCATGCCCCAGTACTAAAATTATGTCAAGCCTGACCCAGAACGTGAGGCTGTTTCTCAGGACGATCTTTCCTAACATGATGCATAATCTGGATAAAGCAAAAGTGAGAAGCCAATTATAGCAAAGGCTTTGGATAGAATACAAACGTCCTCAATAAGAAATCAATCTCTTAGCAAACCAGAAAGACAGTGAGACTTGCTGAACATTACAGTATGTGTGGGAGAGACCAAGACCAGAGTCACTGTCACAGTCAGGACTGAACCTGAGAGACCGTCCTCCGAGGGTCCTGCACCCAGCCAGGGTCCCCAGCATGGAGGCCAGGAAGGGACAGGTCACTGCTGCCAATGACATGCTCAGGTAAGAAGTCTAGGTAATGAGTGCTGTTGTCCCTCAGTGTCCATGGGGGGTGGGTTCCAGGACCCCTATGTTGTAGCCAGCAGTTATACACACAACAATTAGAATCAGGACATGGAGTTTATATTATTTTTATGATCATCACCCAGAGTTAACACAAGAAAATGCAGGAAATCTATTCACAACACCAAAAACATAGAATATTTAGTCAAGGGCCTAAATCCCACAGCATTGTCCCACATGAGCCCAGATAAAGACCCAGAGCCCCACGAGTCCAACTGGAGGTCTAGAGCCCACAAGATGGACTCATGCTGGTCTCTTTTATGGATCCGTGGCAGGAAGGCCCAAAGGTCAGCGATGGAAACTAGGAAGTCTATGCCAGCAGGGTGAAGGAGCAGTGCTGACAGGTTGAGGGCTCTATGCTGGAGCCGAGAAGTCACACTCACAATAAACACCAGGGCTGTCCTGAAAAGCACCACAGCCATCCTCAGCGACACGGAAGCCCCAAGCTCCTCTGACGACAAGCATAGTCGAGTACAGACCAGGAAGCCTGTGTGACGAGTTCATCCTGGAGACCAAGTAGCACACGTCTTCCCCTCCGGAGCCAGGAAGCAATGCTCGATGTGAGGACCAGAGCTTCTCCAGGAGAACCAACGGCTCAAACAGCAACTCATAGGAGTCCTCACAATGCCTCAGCGCACTAATGCCTAAACGCCTTTTCTTCTTCCCAACATCTCCATTTATGCTGGCAACTTTCCTCAGGTGAAACATCTATGCTCAGCAGCATGGAGACGTAATCCAGCTGGCATTAAGTTGACCACCAGTTTTTAATCCATAACAAAGTCTAAAATTCTTTGGGTGTTGTACACATACATGAGGTTTCCTCAGCAAGTCTTGTAACACAGGAAGCCTTCTCCTTGCTGGCCTGGTTTTAAATCCTCCCGCCCAGTCACCAGTGGAGGAGAAGGTGCCCCAGGCGACCTTCCCCGGCCCCAGCTTCCCTCTGTAAAATGGATTTAAACATCCACCGTTTGACTCTCATTTAATGAATTTTGGTTTTCACGTAGTCCGGGGTGGGGGCAGGCCCACCTCCCAGAGCTGGGGCCGGCTGCGCCCTCAGAGCAGCCCAGGTGGGGAGGGAGCCCCGGACACACTGGCGCCGTCGGTTCTTTACCACGAAGAGGTCCCAGCCACTGGCCTGACACACGTGGGCCGTGAGTGTTCACAGGACGGGAACTGGCACCTGCTGGGGCACCTGCGGCTTCCAGCGCTGTGTGACTCTTGTGTCCCCCACGGTGCAAGGGGCAGGGGTGGTCGAGAGCCACACTGCATGGCGGCTGCGCAGGACGGCATCTCACTGTCCCTCTCTCTATAGACCAGGGCTTCTGGTCCACTGCTGGTGCTGGGGACCCTCGCTGTTCCCTCTGAAATCTCAGATTCCCCGGGGATAAACCTGTGGGTAGCCTGCACCCAGCAGGGACAAGGGTCCATGTCCATCTCCTCCTTCCCACAGGTCGGCAGGTGGTCCTCACTCCCCACAGACAACGTGGCCACCAAGCAGCTGTGTGGCACGAGTGGGAGGTGTCCTTAAGGTGGTAGCCCCTTTCTCTGGCAGGAACACAGATGTGATGGTCAGAGCCTGAGCAGCTGAGGAGGGTGGAGGCCATGGGCAGAAGCTTTGTGCCTGTTGGGAACCTCCCAGCCCGGGCTCCTGAGTGTGTGACAGACAGGTCCACAGCATCCCGAGTTGCTTAGCTACTCACAACCTACAAACTTACCCTCACCCCAAGCCGGCTGGAACTAAAGGAACGTCTGTCCTAAAGCCACTTGAATCTGCCAGAGCTCACGAGCTGTCATTCTGGAAGGTTTCCATGTTTGTCAGTTCTCCAGCCCTGTGACAAACACCTAAGAGGGACCCATTTAAAGGAGGAGACGTTGGCCAGCGATGGTGGTGCACACCTGTGACCCCAGCACTTGCAGAGAGTGAGGCAGGAGGATCTCAAGGTCCATCCAGCCTAGCCTGGACAACCTAGGGACTTTGTGAGACCCTGTCTCCAAATTAATAAATAAATAAAAACCCCCGGGGTTCAATATAATAAAAAGGGTTCAACCTCCCAGACGTAGGGGGCAAAAAGGACAGATTTCTTTTCCCTGAGTTGCAGAGATCACAGGCCCGAGTTGGCCCAGGTGCTTGGGGTCCACAGAGAAGTGGGCCGGCTGCAGTGAAGCCTTTCCAGGCCCACTCACGCATGAACCCTCGGTGATTAATCCCCCCATGAGATGAAAGCCCTCACCATCCAGTCACCTCCTGAAGGTCTGGGCTCGGAGCATGGCTTTGCTGGGGACCAGCCCTTTGCCACATGAGGCCTAGGGGCCAGCTCAGGTCCAAACCATAAGTTCCAAGAAGGGAACCGCAGTCTTCATTCTGGCTCCCTTAAGTCTTAGAATGGACACTGCTGGTCCTTGTTCTGCTCCCCCAGACCATCGAGCAGCTTTATCCTTCTCAGGACCAACCCGCCAAAGAACTTCTCACTCCATTGCCTCACGATGGGGTCTCACTTTGCAGTTCCTTCTGGCCTTGAACTCACCATGTAGCCTCAGCTGCTCTCAAACTCACATCAGTCCTCCTGCCTCAGCCTCCTGAGTGCCAGGATTATAGCCATGCACCACCACACCCAGCTCCACAGCCTTAGTTTTAAATCCAAATTCTACCCTGAAGAGAAGGAAATGGATATGGGCAAAAGAGCTGGAAACTTGAAGAATCAAAGACTCTCACGTTTCTTCTACTTGTGTTCTGCAACTGGATCCCCACCATCCCCTGAGAGGAATGAGGAGGGAGAAGAATCGCCACCCTTCTCCACAGCAGCAGGAGCCCCAAGCAGGAATGGCCCTTCTGGTGCAACCCGGAGGCTTGGGTGGGACCATGAGGCCACACATGTGCCGCGACACCCCAGATTAGGACGCCGGGAAGGAGAGAGGGACTCTCCCGAGAACTACACTGGGGTGAGGAGCACAAGGGGGCTCATTCCGAGGACCTGGGGCCTCAGGCCGAGCTGACTGAAGGAGCTGACTGCCCGGAGTCTGGGATTTTCAAAGATGGCTTCATGGACGGAAGTGAGGCTATTTTCTGATCCAGTCTTGAAGGACACAGGACGTGGAGATGCAGAAAACGAAGAGCCGGTGCTCACAGAGGACCCTCAGCCGGGGAAGGGGCAAGGGTTATGCTTTTGAAGTCAGACATTCAAATGAGGGCTCGGAGGGAGGGGTTCAGAGGATGAAGTCTCAGACCATGGAGATAAACGTGACCTGAATATCACTTAGAGGTGGAGGGGGATGGTACAGTAACGTACCTCCTGCAAGCTACAGTGAGCACGCAGATCTGAGTGATAGCAGTCAGCAAACACCCATGTTTCCTCCAAAATAAGACCTAACCAGAAAATAAGCAGCCTTGAAAACTAGAGATCAAAAATGTGAGCCCCAGTACCTTGCCTTAGCTGCCATTATGGAGGAGCCACTGAGCCAGGTGACAGTGAGGTACCTGTAACCTTCTGCAAGGCTCTGGTCATCACCGTGGTAATGACAAGCACTGATTTTCTGATTAGGTCTTATTTTTGGGAAAACACAGTAGCTAACAAATTTATAGGTACATCTGAAGTTTCAGAGGAAAATCGTTAAGTCTGAGTTAGAATCCTCCTAGGAAGCCCAAGTGACCTGACTGAGAACTGCCCATTGCATTCTGCCTCCTGCTGGGGCACATATTAGGGTGTCAGCACGTGCCTAGGGTGGCAGAGCAGCTGGAACACACACCTGCAGCCTCCTGGCTACAGAGATGTACCCCCTTTATTCCTTCTGCACTCTTCAAGCCAGATGAAATATTTGTAATTTGATCTCCAAGAAATCTTTGCTTACACCAAAGCTCATGGAGATATTCTTCGAGGCTTCATTTGAGAAACTTTGTAGTTTTAGGTTTGGGATTAAATCTATAATGCATCTCAAGGTGTTTTTTGTGTATGTAACCAGGCAGGACTGGAGATTCCTGTAGCTCTATTTCTGTACCCAGCTGTTTCTACGTTAGCTGCCAAAAAGGCTTACTTGCCTGGGCTTAAAGTGCCTGGAAGATTTTATTAAGCAGTAATTAATCATATATTTACAGTAACTGTTTTAAAGTCCTTACTGCTAATTTCAACATTAGGTTATCTTGGAGCCTGTTTTTATTTGCTTTTTTTCCTTGATTAGGCGTGGCTTTGTCCTGTTTCTGTGTATGTCCTGTTAGTTGCTGTTATATGCTAGAAAGTAGGGGTGAGCACGGCAGACAGTCTGGATTCAGCTGTCTTCCTTTAAACAGTGTTGAAGTGTGTTCTGGCTGATGGTTACCTTACTGGCAGTCCCATTCCATCTCATCAAGTTTCCTTGGGTCTTCCTTTGTGCAGCAAAGTCTATGTTGGTCTTGGCCATAGTTCAAGGGCACAGCTGTACTGAGGCCAGACCCTCTGGGGTCACACCTGAATGGTCTCTCCTCCAGAGCTGGGCTGAGACACCAACAGACACCTGCCCCTCCAGAACACATTGGCTCCCAGTCCTCCTGAAGCCTGGCCTGCACCCGGAGTGAGTGTCCTTGCTAACTTCTACATGATTCTCTCTGGAACCCTGATTGAGAATTTCAGTTGGTTTACTGGCCCAGAACTCTGACCTTTCCTAGCTCAGCCCAGCCAGGACTCTTCCCTTCCTTTGGAAGGGCTTCACCTTCCAAAGCTGTGCAAACAAAACGTGCCTCCAAGTCTGAGACAGCCCAGCAGCTTCAGCTCCAGTGTTTCTTGCTCTCAAAACCCTCAGGCCTCTGCTGCCCATGGTCCTGAGCCTGAAGCCATTTGCCTCTTCTCTTTGTCCATTTGTTTCCCAGCAGAAACTCAGGCTGGGGATGGTTATTCTCTTGCAGCTGGAAGCAGAAGACCTTAGGTTCTTACATGGCTTTAGGCACAAGTTTCCTGGGAGCAGGGCTGGCTTAGCACAGGGTGTAGGCTGCAGGCCGAGCACCTACACAGCCTCCCTTGGATGGCGGTGATGTTATGGCTGCCTGCTCGGCCCATCCTCCTGCACTGGGCACACTCAGCAAAGCAAGACCAGCAGAGTCGATGCCCCTGGTGCATGTGGGCTTCATCTGCACAAGTAATTCTTGACAGACTACCTCCTCTCCATCCTAACAAGAGAGGTTTACAGATGAATCACGCCATATTTTTAATGGAGATTTCAGGACTCTAACTTCATGGATAATTATATTTGCTCAATAGGCACTCATGTGAAAGTGACCACAAATGGTTGATTGTTGGAGTCACTGCAGCTGGATACACATGAAGGGCTGTGGCGTGGCCCAGGCCTGATTGAACTGAGAATGAGGAGACATCTCAGGGGGTAAGATAGGCCAAGGCCGAGACCACCTGGAGACTTTCTGGATAATTTTCCTTCATTACCATTGTTTGTTGCTCTGAGGGGTCCTTGAACCCCTCCCAAGATCCTGATCAGGTTTCCTCCATTGTCCACTCAGCTCCTTGCTTGTTCTGATTAAATACTGGTGGCCTAGCATCAGTCGGCTGGCCAGCTAACACAGTTATGAGCTCTGCCGAGGATCTCGCTCCTCCTGCAGCCCTAAAGACCATGCTGCGTGTCTATTGCTTTGAGCCTTCACTGGCACCCATTTGGGAAACTGGGGGTCTAGGCACAGACCCCAACACTACTTCAGCCTCCTGAGTGCTGGGATTACACGTGTGCACCACCATGCCCACTTTTTCTGTTTGTAATTTTTTTTTTTAGTTTGTGCTTTTTTGTCCAATCTTTGCTTACTTCAAGGTCAGAAAGCTTTTCTGTGCTTTCAGTGCTTTTCTTTTTCTTTGGTTTTGGTTCTAGGATCTTGTTAGGTAGTGAATTTGCTGTAGTCTTCCTCGAGCATCCTGAGTGTTGGGATTACAGGTGTGTGCCACAATCGCAGGCTTTCCTTTTATTTTCTTTGTTTTATTTTTACTTCCTTTATTTTTATTTTTGAAAAGTTTTACTAAGTTGCCTAAGCTTAGCTCCAATTTGTGATCCTCCTGCTTAAGCCTCCCAGAGTGCTAGGATCATAGGCATGTATCACTTGTTTTGCATATGGCTATCTATTGCTCTAGCAGATTATATAAAATGTTTCATCCTTGTCTGTTCTGTTCTGTTAAGAGATGGCCCAAGTGGGCTGGGATGTAGCTCAGTGGTGAGGTCCTGTCAGAAAAAAAAAGGCCAGGTGTGGTGATGCATACCTGTAATCCCAGTGCTCAGAAGGCTGAGGCAGGAGGATCCTCATGAGTTTGAGGCCAGCCTGGGCTACATACAAAACTGTCTCAAAAACAAACATCGAAACCATTTATTTCACACAAGTGTGTTAAACACATTTGTTACAAAACACAGTGCATTGAATTATGAAGATTCATATTAGATACAGCCATGTCCATCCATTTGTTATCAAGTGTGCACCTTAGTCATGTGTGTACTCTGGTTGGTCGTTCAATGAAGTCTCCAGTTCGTTTACATAGGCATTTATCTCTCGTCCAAAGGCATTTGTTTGGGTTTTTACAAATAAGTATAATTTATATTATCATTTAAGTATTAATAATGTTAATAATGTTTACATATGCCTGTATTTTTAATTTAAGTTTTAATGTTAGTAATGTTTATTTATTTATTTATTTTGGGTACTGGGAATCAAACTTACAACCCTGGCATCTGCTAGGCAGGCGCTTATGCCACTGACCTACATTCCTGGTTTCTAATAATGTCTGTATATGTATACCCGTATTGTTTTTTGGAAACAGGGTCTCACTATGTAGCCCAGGCTAATGTCAAACTCCTGGCGATTTTCCTGCATCAGCCTCTCAAGTGCTGGGGTTACAGCTGAGTGCCATCATGCCTGGCTTAATTTACATACTTTATTTGGAAAGGTTTATACCAGTACAGTGAAACTAGATTTTAGAGACAATGAATGTCAGCTTAGATATCATCACTTTACTATAAAGAGAGGTGTGGAAATGAGTTGCATAATGGAAGATTTCAGAATGGGCAGTGTCATGCAATGCCATCTTTTTCCTTTTCTTTCTCTGATCCTGGTTTTTGGTTTGTTTGTTTTTGGTATCGGGAATTGAACTTGGGGCCTCAAGCTTGGCAGGCTGGTACTATACCACCGAGATATATCCTGGGCTCTGTGATACCATTTCAGTCGTGATTTATTTCAGTCTACATACTTTCCAAGAATGTCACTGTCTCTTAAACAATGCTTGTTGTCTAGAACTACTTAGGTTCCTGTGCTATATCCTGAAAGAACTTATCTCCAACTTTCAAACTAACTGGATGAATCTTGCCATCCTTTCCTTTAGAGCAGGTCCTGCAGCTACTACTTATTGTTGCTTGCTGTACTTTTCCTTGGATTTTTGTGGAAGCTTAATGCCTCCTTAGCGAACAGTTTCAGCTGCACTGTCCATCAATAATCTGGCAAACAGCAGGAGCTTTCTAAATGTCTGTTCTGCCTGGGCTGTGGCCTAGACAGTCAGATTCCACTCTTGGGCCACCACTGCAAGGAGAGACCTGGGACACTTCAGGAACTGGGAATTTCTACTTTGTTTTTTGGGGTTTTTGTTTTGTTTGTTTTTTTTAGTAACAGTTCAGTTCTTGGTTTCTGACTTTTCTTTTTCTAAACCCCCAGATCATTAAAGTACACTGTAAGAATTCCTTAGAGCATCGCTTTCCTTTTCATTAACACCTGAGCTGGACAGACTGGGCCTAAGTGCCCAGCAGAGCCTGCTTGCTGATTCAGGGCTATCAGTGTTGAGAAGCCTGGGCTGTCCCAGCCCACACAGCTGTGCACATGATGAGCCTTGTTAACTTTCCTGACAACTAGTTTCTGTAATGGTACTTGCGTGTTGACTGAAAAGCAACGCCTTCGGTAGAAATGACTGTTTCTGTGCCTTATTTTTTACTAGTTGATTCCAGGTGTGAATTCCAAGAAGCAAATGTGCTTTGATTAGGGTCCTGGAGAGATGCTTGTCTGTAAAACCTCCTTCAATAAAAAAGGTAGCTTTTTCTTTTCTTTGAGATTATTTATCTTGCTGTGTTTGGTTGTTTCTCCATCTCCCCTTGTCTTGCTTTCTTGCTTTTTTTTTTCTTCCCTCCTTTTTTTTTTTTTAGTTGGGTGTTGTTATGTAGTTCAGGCTGGCCTTGAACTCACTCTGTAGCCCAGGCTGGCTAACACAGCCAGGGCCTAAGTCACTAACTTGCCCAGGCTAGAGCCCAATTTGGGATCTTTTTGCTTTAGCCTCCCAGTGTGCTGGGATTTTAGGTGTACCCCACTACACCCAGCTTTAAAAAATATAGCTGGGTGTGGTGGTGTATTCCTGTAATCCCAGCACTTGAGAGGCTGAGACGGGGATCTTTACAAATGCAACACCAACCTGGGCTAGAAAGTGAGCCCCAGGTCAGCCTGAACTGCACAGCAAGTCCCTGTCTCAAAAAGATGAAAAATTTATTTTTTTAGTTGACCAAAGTCATCTTTATTTCACTTGTTGCGTTTTATCTAGGCTAGTGTTAAGTAAACAAAGATTAAGGTCACTGTGTTTAAATTTTTTTCGCAGTACATTTCAGTTGTTGGAGGCCAAAGGTAGTTCTACAGTGTGCTAGTAAGCTGAGGAGAATAAACATTTATGTTTAAAAATTCAGCTGGTCCCAGCACTTTGGAGGCCTAGGCTGAGGCAGGTGGATCGTCATGAATTTGAGGCCAGCCTGGGCTGCAAAGTGAGTTCAAGGGCAGCCTGAACCATATAGTGAAATCCTGCCTCTAAAAAAGATCTTTTAAAAAATGCAGCTGGGCCTGGTGGCACATGCTTGTAGTCCTAGCACTCTGGGAGGCTGAAGCAAGAGCAGTTCAAGTTTGAGACACAACTTTTTAGCAATACCTTCCCTTAAACTAATAGTTAAAAAAAGGGCTTGGAATGTAGCTCAATGCAGAGGCCCTGGGTTCAGTACCAGGTACCACACACAAATTCTGCTGGCGTGATGGCACACATACTCTACCTGTAGTCCCAGCATTTGGAAAGCTATGACAAGACGATTTCACGTTAGAGGGCAGCATGCGGCTCCGTCTAAAATGATACGAAAGATCCTATGTAGAGCCGCCCTCCGACTCCAGCTGGGCGAGGCCCTCCTCAGGCCGCGCGCAGCATCAGCATGGCGGCCGTGGAGACGCGGGGTGCCAGGAGGAGGGCTGCAGCAGGGGGCCAAGCTCCTGTCCCACATGCATCAAGCTGGGCATCCACGGCTCATACTTCCGCTCGCAGGTAGCGGCCCGCTGCCCCGGGCGCGGCCTGGCCACAGGGCCCTCCGCCCCACCGCTCGCCTGCCGGCCCTCGCGCGGCTCCCTCCCCAATTGCTCGGACGCCCGCGCGCACCTCAAGGCCCGGCGTGCGGCTCGCCGAGGTCTAGGCCCGGGCGGAAGCGGAGCTGCCCGGGTCGCCCTGCTGCCCTCGGGCGGGATGTTCCGGCCGCTCCGGGCCGGTGTCCTCCGGGGCGCGGGAGGGAGGCTGCCGCCGTCGGGGGTCGGGGGTCGGGGGTCGGGCGCCGTGCGGCCTCGCCTTGGCTGGCCTCCTCTGGCGTCGGAGGTCCGGAGCGGAGCGAACCCGGCTTGGGTGGATCGCGGTGCAATGGCGGTGGAGTGGCGGAGTCTGTGGAGTCTCGGAGTCTGTGGAGTCTGGGAGAAGTGTGGCTTCCTTCCAGCCCCACTTCTTTGGGTTTTATTGCCGTACTTGGTACTTAAGCAACTTTGGGGCGGAGGTGGCGGTGAGCGCACGGTGTGTGATTCGTTCTTTTTCTTTGGCATGGAGAACTATTAAAACGTCAATGAATGGAACGAAGTCATTTTACTGTTACAGAATGTCCCTTGGAGTGAAGACTGTTGCCCTGAAGGTTATGCGTGAGACAGTAGTGTATAAGTGTCGTGCAGTGGAGCAAACTCAGCGTTGAACGGAGTCTGGAGCAAAGCATGTGTTTGTGTTTACGGATTACAAGTGACACTGCTGCATTTGGGGACTCAGTAAAGGCAGGCTGCGGTAGGTGGGCTCTTAGTTCCAGCGCAGGTGTGTTGAAAAGGGGCACATCAGTATTCAATTGGTAATGGCCTGGGGGGAGAAGAACGTGACTCAAGAGTCAGAAAATTTGCTCGTTGTGCTACGCTTGCCAGTTGCTGTGATTTCTTGAGTTAGTTAAATTTATATACTTTTTGAGTTTCAGTGTTACCTTGCATAGAAGGGATGATGATAATTTTCCTTATATAGTTCACAAGGTTGTCCTGAGACCTAAATTACACTATGAACATGCAACACTGGTACAGTGTACGGAGTTTTGGTTTTTCAAAGGATGCCAGTACAGTTGAACACTGCATCGTCTAAAAATGTAAATAAAAATGAAAACAAATATTAAAACATACATTTTCAAATAAATAACGATTTGTAAAATTAAACTTAAAAATAAAATCAAAAGGTCACAACACTTGTAGGTAAGTCATTGTAGGCTGAGCTGTTACAGGTCTGAGCTGTTATAGGTCTCGTTTTTACATAGGCTGTGATCCTTCACCTTGTTAGTATCGTTTGGAAAAAGTGGCACATAGAAGTGTTACAGATCTAAAAATAGCATTGGGGCTACTCAAAAAGCTAAAGTTAGTGCCAGTCCTTTTGATTAACGTTTTTTTAAATTTCTACAGGCCTCTGTAGGCCCAGGACTGAAGAAATAGTTTACTTTTGAAAATTGTGTGACATCTGAGTAGAACAATGTGTTGTACACTATGCGTTTTGTAATGATAGTTATGTACCAACACTTCTGTAGTAAAAGCTTAAAGTAATAGGAAGCCATATTAATCAAGCATAGGTGATGTTCAGAAGAGACAACACTGAATCTCTGCATTTTGTGGAATAAATGTCTTCACCTTTGGTTTTATTTAGTGTGATAGGATTGGGAATACTCCACGTGGGATTCTGCAGGTATCTTTTAGGTACCATTTTGAATCTGTGTCAAACATATTTACAATGGCTGTAACAGCTTTCTCTCTCCATTCCTGTTAGCACCTCAAATGGTCAGTTTTAAAAATTTGTTACCAAGTCCAATGTAGTCTCTTTCATTTCTCTACTGTAATTCTTTATCTTGCAAACAAAGGTTTGCCAAAAACTAACTAAATGAGACTTATTGTAGAGAAACTTTTTCTTTTGTCTGGTTATGCTTATCTCCATAATAAAGTTTGAAGACTCTAGCCCCACAATTTGGATATTTCTTCTAACCTTATTCTCTTGCTCTAGTCAGAGGCTGTGTTTATCCTGTCCTTATCCAAAATGTCA
>PVJX010042768.1:0-14004 GCA_004027295.1 Dolichotis patagonum | reverse complement strand
CACACATTGGGGAAAATGACAGTGTTTTCAATAAACAGTGTAAGGGAAAACTGATTATACACATTCAGAAGAAAAAAAGTGTGCCCTTGTCACACAATACATACAAAAATCAACTCAAAATGGATGGAAGACTTAAATTTTAGGCCTGAAACCATGCAGATACTAAAATAATACATAGAGTAAAATTACCATGCTATTGTGCCAGGCAGAGATTTCTTGGGTAGTACTCAAAAACACAAGTAATAAAGGCAAAAGTAGAGAAATGAGATTGCATCAAACATAAAAGTTCCACACGTCAATAAACACTGAATTAATAGAGTGCAAAGACAGCACATGGACTAGGAAAAATTATTTGCAAGCCATACATCTGAAAAGGGGCCAATATCCAAAATACATAAAGAACTCAAACAACTCTCAGTAAGAAAATACTGATTTTAAAAATGGGCAAGGGGGCAACCTGCTCGGGACCTCTTCTGTCTCTCTTCAGACAGAAGCTTTCTTTCTCTCAATAAATATATTCTACTCTTCACCTCTGTTGCTCCTAAAATTCATTCTTTGATTTTAGAGAACACGAGCTCACAGACATAGTAGGTTGGGAGTTTCATTCCCTCATATTATTTGAAGGTCATGCACCAAGATCACTGGATGGAGGGGAGAGTTTTCTTTTTGTTTCATAGACTCTGGACTGGCACTCATTTAGGTAACAAATTTTTATGCTTCAAACTTTGCTTCATCTTTGCCAGTTGTTTATAGCTCTTTGTGATAATTGCTTGCTATTTGCCCATTGTTTTTAATTGCTTTGTCCATATAGTTTTATTAAAATAATATGAATCTAAGCTAAAACATGTGAAATTTATAATGATTTTAATGGTATATTATTATTAGTTTGTTCTTATACAAATTAAGTTTAAATTGGTTGCTAAATTTGCTTATGTTCCTTGCTTGACTATTTAGATGATAGCACTAGAGAAAAATATTAGAACACCTCTGACAGGCTTTAATGTAAACTTCTGTAAAATGGTTCTCTTAAATGGAAATCTAGCTCAGACTTAGAAAACACACATGTCTACAATAAAAAACCTGGACTCCTTCCACCATTTAAGCAGCGCTAGGTTGGTAGCTGGTCTTAAGACTTGGAGGAAAGGTTTCACTGAGACAGACTGGCTCTGATCCTCCTCTGTACTCTAGAGGAAATGTCAAGCCTGTTCTGCTTCAGTTTCCTAACTTTGACTTTACCTCTACTCATTTCCCACTTTACACTTTCCTTATAGAGGCATGTAAAGTAAGAAAAATCTCTAGACTATCTTAGTTAAGCCCATAAAAATGAGCATTTGGTAATGCCGAAGACAGGGAAGTTATGTTAGATAAAGGACACATACCCCATCTGTGGGTCAGATGAGACACTGATCAGAATTGTGCCAGTCCAGGAGAACACACATAAGAGCCATGTCCTGGCTCAGTGTTCTGGGCTAATCTCCTTTGGAGATTAAACCTGAGATGCAGTGGGCAGAACCAACTTCCTATGGCAATGGAAGAAGCAATCCCTGAAAACAGCAAACACAGGGGACACTTTAGAATAAGGAGGGTCTCCAATCTCTCAAGTTGTGGACTTTAAAACCTTTATTATAAAGTCATAGAGCAGTAGGTAATGATCTTGCTCAGGCTTTTAACTATCTCTTAGAGAATTTTGATGAACAGTGGTTACTCTGCCAGCTAATTGATCACTCTTATAGCAGCTGCCACCCTCAAAAGCAGAGGACAGGTTTCCCTAGAATCTTTTTGGTGAATATCCATTGAAGCCAGTGGCCAATGGAGTCAATGGAATGTTGACCAGACAGCTGGATTCCTTTCTGGAGACTGATCTCTGGTTATCTGAGCTGATGGAAACTGAGAACTGGAAACTGAGAACAGAGGATTCCTGGCCAGGGCAACTCTCTGGTGGACACCCAAAGGTTCCCCAGTGGACATTTGCTCATGATCACTGAAAATCTACCCTTATCTATCATCTTTATTTCTCTGCTAGTAGGCCAGGAACTCTCACTAAACTTTTGAGTAGATCTTCAGAGATTCAGCTGAGATAGTTTTCAACAATTGTTTACATTCCACAGCAGCTAGTAGGGGAAGGATTTACATATGTTAATTAAGAGTAAACAGGATTTTTTTCTTTGTGCCTAGAAAATTGATGTGCCTGCTAGGTGATAATTTATAAGTTTCACCTGTGAGAGTCAACCATATAGATTAAAACAGCCATATCCCTCCACTAGAAGAGTGCCTTGGTAATTAGAGAACACAGGTGCCTTAGAAAATTTGCCCAGGGCAAAGTTCCTCAGGTTTATTTGTTGTCTCTATTTCCTAGAGAATCTCCTAGAATAAAAATGTTTTAGCCCACCTTTTCATGATAAGCAAAAGTAGTAGTTTATGACAAAGTTATATTTTCTTCTTTAGGCATTGCTTACGGAAACAAGGTTCATGAGCTTTTGGGGAAAATAAGATTGTGCACCAGAATGAGGGTGGATAGGCTGACCAAATTTTATCTTCCATGCTCCACCTGCCCTGGAGCAGAGTCAACCCAAGGGATTCCTTGAGGGTATTATCAAATAGGACTAATAAGGGACGCCTTAGTTATCTCCTTTTTGCATAGTCAGATAGTTCAATTTCAAAGTCTTTAGCACTACAGGGCTAAAGAGAGCTCAGCAGAGTTTCCTGAGTTCAATTCCTGTTACAAAAGGTTTCATAGTCTTACATATTACTTTTAACACAGAGGGAAGTATTAATTATGATGCTCTTTTGCAACTAGAGACACACTGTAAAAAGGAGGAAAAATGGTCAGAGTTGTCTTATGTTCAGATTTTCTATGCATTGAGAAATAACTCCTTATTTATATTCTAAATGTAAATGTGAGCTACAGGAAATTCAGCACCTCAGGCCCTTAAGGCATCTACTACCTCAGAGTCTAAAATCACTCCTCCCAAACCTTTGAAACCTGAAGATAAAATAGCCTTAATTAAATCTACCCCCACCTCATCGAACCGGATGTTTCCCTAACTTGCCCTTCCAGCCTTAAGGATAAGGCTTCTAAACCAGCGATAATCCATGCTTCTACAGGACTACACCCATCCTTAGCTGAGTTTAAGCAAGCTCCTCAAGGGCAATATCCTTTACAGAAAGTACAAGGAACATGTGGAACTTGCAGAATTCATGTACCTTTCTCTCTTGGTGACCTAAAACAAATAAAATCAGATCTTGGGAAATTTTCTGATGACCCTGATAAGTACATTGAGGTCTGTAGAGGACTTACTCAGGTATATGAACTAGATTGGAAAGATGTAATGTTACTCTTGAATCAGACATTGACTCTAGTGAGACAGGCAGCATTATGGGCTGCTATTGCCATTGGAGGTGAATACTATATTGTTAACTTTAGAAGCTCAGAAAATCAACAGCCAGGGGAACCACCAGTTCCTACTGGAGCACAAGCAGTCCCTATGCAAGTCCCTTGCTGGGCTAATGACAAGATGGGTGATCAGATTAGAAAACATTTCCAGACCTGTGTTCTTGAAGGTTTAAGAAGAGTGAGAACTAAACAATTCAATTATTTTGTTATCAGCTATTGAGCAAGAAAGTAATGAACACCCTTATGCCTTCTTAGATTGATTATGAGAGGCATTGATAAAACATACTTCTTTAAATCCTGATTTGATAGAGGGAAAAATTATCCTTAAAGATAAGTTTATTACACAGTCAGCCTCAGATATTAGAAAAGTTACAAAAGATGTAACTTTTGTTCCAGATAGTTCACTTGATACTTTAGTAAAGGTTGCCTCCTCAGTATTTTGTAACCGTGATGAGATGGAGATCAAGGAGAGAAAACAAAGAGACTGAGAAAAAGCTGCTGCTTTTGCTGCAGCTTTAAGGAAAACAGACCATAAGTCTGACTCTTGGGGCTCCAAGAAGAGCTCAACGACAGTCACCTGCTATCGCTGCCACATGCCAGGCCACCTTAAGAGGGACTGCACTCAGAAGCCCCCTGGACCATGCCCCAACTGAAAAGGTGACCACTGGAGGTCAAACTGCCCTCTGAGGACAAGGTGCCAGGGTTCAGACCCATCCTATCAATTGGTCCAGCAGGACTGAAGGGTCCCAGTGCACTCACTGCCCTCTCCCTCTGGCCGGACTGTCATCTCCACAAAGGAGCGCTGGGTAATCAAGGCTACAGAGGGAAAAGAAACCAGCCTATTGCTGGATACTGGTGCAAGCCTCTCGGCCCTTCTTTTCAATCCTGGTCTTCCTTCTAGTCGACACACCTCAGTGAGAGGAGTTACCGGTGAGGAGGTAATTCAGTACTTTTCACAACCCTTAGGCTGTAACTGGAACGGTTTTCTTTTTACACATTCATTTTTGATTATGCCTGAAAGTTCAGTTCCTCGTTTAGGAAGAGATATATTATCATGTTTAAATACTGTGATATCTATGCATCCAGGTCAAGTATGCTGCCTTCCCTCATGGAAACAGAAATCCCGAAGTATGGGCAACTAAAGGTAAAATAGGTCAATAAATCCACAGGACCAAGCATCTCAATTGACATGGACTGTGCTTCACCAAAGGTTCAGAGATAGTCCACATCTTTTTAGACAAGTGCTTTCCCATGACTTGGCATGTTTTGGGTTTTCCCAGGTCACAATCTTGCCATATGTAGATGATATACTGTTATATGCCCCTTCAGAAGAGCTCTATAGCCAAGGTACATGTGCTCTGCTAAATTTCTAGCAGACAAAGGTTATAAAATCTCTAAATCTAAGGCACAACTTTAGGCCTCATTATATCCATAGGGACCCAAAGACTAGGAAAAAAAAGGATTAAACCCATTCTTTCCTTCCCATAGCCCAAAACTCTAAAACAGCTAAGGAGATTCCTGAGAGTTACAGGTTTTTGCCGCCTTTGGATACCCGGATATGGGGAAATTGCAAAATATAAGGAGATAGATGATCTTTTATTACAGGTTGTCTTTCAAAATTGGATGGCATTAGACATTCTAACAGCTGCACAGGGAGTCACTCGTGCAATTGTAAAAACTGAATGCTGTGTATACATTCCTGATTCTTCTGCTAAAGTCTCAGTAGCTATTCAAGGCATTAGACAACAGATTAACAACATGTCAGATTCAGAGATTCCCTGGACCTTGTCTTTCTCCTCCTTATGGAAAACTATTAGTTCCTGTTGGTGAAAATCTTTGTTAACTATCTTGTCTTATTAATTATACTCTTTGGCCCATGCATACTTAACTGTTTCTTTGGTTTTGTCTCCTACAGACTTAAAGCTGTGCACATACACAAGATGAAAATGCCTGGTGTCTATCGAGGGCCTCTAGACAGGATCTCTGTGGACGTACCTCCAACTGCCGTTCAAACTCTGCGACCCTGTTCAGACCCTGAAGCAGCTGGATGGGTCATCGCCCATTACACCCTCACGGCAGTTTGGGTTACTTCTCAGAGGCGGGAATGTTACAGGCAACTGAGCCAGTTAGAAATATTATAGGCAGTCAGACAGGGCCAGGCCCTTGAGGAAGCTGGCACAGAGGACCAGATGTCTGATGACCTTAGAGGAGACCCACACCTCTTGCTTCAGGCCAGATCTCAAGACAAATGCAAGCACACCCTTAAGTACAATCTTTAGGGATTAAGTCTGGATCAGTTTATGACCACTTTGCAAATTCCCATTTTTCCCACCTTTGAGCTATCTAATCTCATGATTTTGCTCTATAAAAGTCCCTGGAAAATACAGAGTCCTCGGCAACCTGCTTGGAACCCCTTCTGTATCTCTGTAAAGCTTCAGACAGAAGCTGTAAAGCTTCAGACAGAAGCTTTCTCTCAATAAATATATTCTACTCTTCAAAGAAATGGGCAAGGAAACTGAGTAGACATTTTCCAATATAAAAATATGTAAATGGTCAGTAAATGTATGAAAACATATTAAAAAATCACTCATCATGAGAAAAATGAAAGTTAAACCAGTCATGGTGGCACATGCTTAAAATCTCAGAACCCTGGGAAGCTAAGGCAGAACAATCACCAATTCAAGCCCAGCCCAGACTCAGCAAATCAGGAAGACCCTGTTTTCAAATTTAAAAATTAGTGAAAAGGGTGGGGGGGCAGCTCAATGTGAAGGCTCCAGTAAATCCCCAGTACCAAAAATAAAACAAAACAAAATAAAAAGAAATAATTTACTCCTGATAATTCTGATTGGGATGCTGCCAATATCAGTTACCTCCATTCTGAAAGTGTAAGGAGAATACACCTGGATACAGCTGAGTTTGTACATTGCTAGTCAGATTATCAAGCTTGTCATATGCTCTAGAAAGAACAAAGGTGTACAGTCATGAGGAATTAAACTGCAGCCTGGGCATCTGTGCACAGGGTCCTGGTGATTTTAAATTGATGCTTTGTTTGCATGAATGTTGAAAGCCTTTAAGTCACTGAGAAGTGTTACTGTAAGGGTGACAGATTTTTGTACTAGTCATGGTAGAAATGAATGACTAATATCCGAATGGACTTTTGCAATTACTCTTTGCTTTTACTACTTTTCAAAACTTAGTGACTATTATTAAAGTTATTCATAAAAATAAATCATTAAACTGAATTCAGTAGCATTTTTCTCTTTACCACACCCCATATCTCCCCTCACTTCCATTTTTTGTCCATTACAATCTCTCCCCCAAAGAATCTCATTTTGTCTATATCATGTAGCGTGATCTCTGCACCATTCCATTTTCTGAGCTATAATTCTTAAGTTGTCTCTAACATATGTAACATTAACAAATCCCAATTGGTTGTGTAATAGAAAGAGACAGCCAATACTGTATTATGCCACTTCTACACCACCTATTTTCTGTATGCAAATCAGACAGAAACAAATGTTTGGCCCCAGCTGGGCAAAATGTCCCATTTAGAATTCTTTTTCTCTTCTTTGTTCTTTGATGCTCTGCAAATGAGCTTTAGAACTCCACTCTTCACACAATTCAATTTTACAGACCCATTATCTGAGATATAATGTGGAGGTTAAATATATCAGGGCAGCCATTATGTGAAAATAATTAACAGTAATGAATAATGCACTAATTCCACTGATGAGAGATGGTTATATGTGTAATGAAGTGTTGGGGCAGCCCTGACAAATGAAATTAAAATATTTAAACACTGTTTTATGATATTACTTTGCTCATATAATTTCCTTTACCTACAATGAGCCACTTGGATTATCGTCATTATCTTGACAGCTCTGAAGGATGAAATAGTGCAGGTTAATGTGACAGCGATTAGTCAGAGGGAAAATCCATCACCCATTGCAGAGCAGGCTGAGCCAGACAGAACCCCTTGCTCTGTCCTGTTTCCAACCTGAGAAGAATGATACTATCAACATCACTTCAATATTAAATGGATAGAATTATCTTGTCATTCACTTACAGCCTCTGAAGAACTACCTATTTGTACCTGCAAAAGAAAGGTCAGCCTTTCTTAATCACCCATAAAAATATGTTGACGGAGTCTTTATATCAATAATAGTGACAGGAACAGGGACAGGAAAGAGGCATGAAAATTTGAAAGCAAGAAGTTTCTACCTCTAGTCCTTAGAGTTTTTACCCACAATTTCTGCTTAAAATTGAATCTCGGAGCCCAGTCGTGAAAACACTGTCGCCTGCATGTTCCCTTATGCATAATCCTTGCCCTGTCCTTATTACATCTGCTTCCTGATCTGAAAGTAAATTCTACTTTTTAAAACTGTATTTCATTTTGAAACAATTTTTTTTTTGCCTTTCAAAATACAATGTTTGAATCTTAAAGTTCCAATGATGTGATATTCTATCTGTTCATTGAAGTTGATCCTAAAAGTTTACTCTCTAGCATGGGAAAATAAGTCATTGATAACATGAGTGAAACTATTGTATCACCAGTATCCACTTAGATTGTCATTATTTAGAGTGCAACAACCAGCACATTTCATTTGCTAATATTTAAAGTTGAGCTCAAAAATCTGTCTTTTTCTATCAGGCCAGCATCTATTTCTAGAACAAGCATACCAGCTCTTCTGTCAAACATTTCTTATTCAGCCCTGCTAACATTGAGGCCCAACACACAAAAAGGAGTCATAGAATCACAAACACTTTAAAATATACAATACATGGCTCAGTATCTATTTGACTGCAAGGATATGGCAACACGATGGTCATCCTTAATGTTAATAAGATAAACATGCAAGTACTGAGGAAAACTCACTTAGGAACTGACATGCTCATTATTATTTTGGCAAACAATCAAAGTGTTTGGAAAGCCAAAAACACAATAAAATAAAACTCTTAAGGCTGATACTGAGGAATAAGTTAATACCTGTGTAAAAGCTAAGATTAACTTCCCACATTAGTGTAGTAATAACTGAATGTGCTGTTGAATCAAAACAGCAAGGCCTGTTGTGTACTGTGCAATGTTGCAACTACTCGATACTGACCTGTGTATCTAATCTAATTTGCAACCCTGTTTTCGAATGTTAACTCATTACCAGCTCCCATTGCTATGTCAGCAATTCTTAAAGAAAAAGCCCAAAAGGAAAAAGAAGTGTGCACTACTCAAAAGGAATATATTCTTGCAATTTGGTAAAGTATGAGGCATCACATATAATGTATGTCTCTCTCTTCCACTAGGAAATAATCCTTGAAAAACATATAGCCCTTTCCCATACTTCTTGCATTTGTTTTGAAAAAAATTACAATTTACCTCAATTATCTGACAATGAAGTACCTTGGCAATAAATCTAACATTAAAAAATCATTTCCAGCAAATTACTCCAATAAAATCAATGAAGGTCAGGCTCAGCTGTTGCAACAAATAAATGACATGTTATTGACAGGCTAGATGGACTTAATTGTCATTTATAAAGGTTAAGGGGATAAATAATCTAATGGAAAGCAGATGTTTACTAAACAAAAACGGAAGCAAGTGAGATAAATCCAGAAGGGTAAGTTAGGCGTGAATAGACCCAACATTCTGGCTTGTCCAAAGCAAAAATACAAGTTATTCTAATTTTGGCAGTAGTTTGATTAGGTCAACATTTATCTGCTTTAAGTTGCTTTGTGATCTTTCTACTTTTTATATATTGAAGTCATGAAGCAGATTTCCTGCTAATAGAAAATAAAGAACTGACAAAATTGAGTAGCCAGGCTAAAAGCAGTTTGGCTCATTTCAAAATTCCAATAGCTGCATCTGAGAAATGCAAACACTAGGAAAAGAAAGCTTGTCATTTTTGTACTTGTGAAAGTAACTTTCTGTCACAGCATTCTGAACCAGACATAAAGCTAGGTTCTGAATGTTAATATTTGTTTTAAAATTCATGTTTCTACATAAACACTGTGAAATATTCTGAAACAAATCTAGAAGTTTTTTTGTTTTGTTTTGTATGTGTACCAGGCATCAAATTCAGGATAAAAGGCTTTTTCTAGGCAACAAGTTTTCTTCCTCCTGTAAATTTTAGCAATGTCTATTATACATGGGTCAACTTCCATTGCATGTGTGGATTTCTCAGAATAGGATCCATGCTTCACCCAGAAATGGCCAGTGATTCCTCTGAATCACAAATGTCTCTCAGTGATATTATTTAATCTTTATACATAATAATAATAATAATAATAATAATGAAAAATAAACAAGGGTAGAACATTTTGAAGTAGTCTGATTATCCCAGAAATCATTACTTCACAGAATCTTTAAAAAGGATGAGGATCACAGAATTTGACCCCTGCTTTTTTTATGGAGAAAGAAACAGAGCCAGCATGAGTAGGAGAATCTTTGCCTCAGGATCTTCGTAAGTGTCAAGGCAAGAACCAGCCCCCAAATCACCTGCCTGTGATCTTACCACACAGACTCTCAACCTAAAATACCAAAAGAAAAGAGGAAGTATTGCCTGCTTCTCAGAGACAAAATAGGAATAGCTTCCTACTTCAAAATACAGTATCTGGTGTTCTCAAAAGAAGCAGCAGGTACTGTCTGCATTGTTTTAAAGAACAAAGACCAACTTACGCAATGAAAAATGCTTTCTATCCACCAAAGAGCATATGAGCAACAGGAAAGAACACCTGGTCCTCTTTCTCATATTAATGTCCAGTTGCTTGACAAGCAACTGCTTGTTAAGGAAGGAAAGAAACCTCAATTAAATTGTCTTTAAATTAGACTTAGTTGCTTCAAATTTTTTGCAGAAAATATAACTTCCCACAATAAAAACAACGTAAGTGCCAGTTTGCGTGTTTTAGTTACATCTGAAAGTTATTAATTTCATCTTACAAAAGGTTTTGGTTACAGTATTTCTTAGTCAAACTTAAAGAAATTTTTGAATCTCATCTGAAAAAAAACTAAAAAAGCCTCAGATGAAAAAAAATTTTAATGGATAAAAATGATGTAATGACATAGGTTAAGTGAGATGTTTAATTCATATTTTGTACTCTTCTCAGTCAGTCCTCAGTGTTGAGACACTAAAATCACTAGCGTCTTCTCAGTAGCTAAAAACTCTTTCCAAAATTTGAGTATTAGTTCCCAATCCATATCTTTGACTTTTGGATCCCACTTCATGCTCTATTTCTTTTGTAATAATAGTGTTAAAATAAAGCCACCAAAAATAGTTTTATGTACTAAAGACAATTTATAATAGTGGGGACTAACCACCTGATATTAGAGTTGAATGCCATGCAGACAGATTTCTGATGAAGCAAGTGCTTGTTAAGAGGACTCCACCCTACAGAAATGCCTAAGGAGCACTTTCCGAGAGACAAGCAAGGTGGCATAGGGAATTTGTTCTTAAAATGAGAACTACATTATAAATTGTTAGTACCCCAAAAGTAATACATCTTCCTTATATATAGAAGACTTTAGCTATGGAAGTTAAGACTTGAGGGATTTGAAGATAATTACTGACTCTCAGTAGCCCTATTATTCCCACCTATAAATGGAATTAAAAATTATTTTTTCATCTTCTTATTCTGGCTGGATTTTATAGAGATTTGAGGTATAGATTGAAGTTTAGTGTTCCCCAGCTATAGGCACTACAAAAATGAGGGGAAGTTTGGATGAGGTCCAGGGATAATCACATATGGGCTATTTGTTCTCACTTAACTTTGATTTCTTTTAGATGCACTCACTATCACAATTGAATGTATAAGCTGAAAGTATTTGTCCAGCTAGAATTCAACCATGATATCAATATGAGATTTTCAAAACTACAATTTGAGCACCGATTTCTCTCCCAGTACACCAGCACCTTTTTTTCTACCAAGATGGCTTCAGCATCAACCTATCAGAAACAGAAGTCATGATCTTCTACAGAATGAGTGACTTCTGAAAAATTCTCCTTTTCTCCTAGGGGCACAACCATCCTCACTTCAACTTCTCCAGCTTTTTCTCTCCCCCTAAACAATCGAATGCCAACTCTAGGTGTTGCATGATCACCAGCATATCTCCCTGTGCGTGAATTTCTGCTACACCAGTGGAGCTCAGCATCACACTTCACAAAGAAAGTGTCCCAGGAGACCAGATTCCAATCTCCTCTTTAGAGACAATGTCTCTCCTGCACACACCTGCATGATTTGATCTTAGCTACAGAATGTAAACACTTCCTCTCTGTGCTCTCACCTGACTCCATCTGAATTCTCATCTGTCCCAGGTAACATGAAGTTTTTTCCTCCCAGTTTTCTCCACAGATTCCTGTTTCTCATCTGACCCCTTTCCCCAGACACATCTCACCAGGTAGCCCCTGAGATGAAGAGCCTCACACTCTACACCGTCACCAGTTTTGGAGTGTCCCATCTCCATCTCATCCACCCAAGTCCTCAAGGGCACCTTAATAATCTACCTTCATGCTAGTGCTCCTGCTCTGTCCACCCAGAAATACGTTATGATTTTTAATTTATCTAATATTTACTTAATAAGTGTTAGGTATCAAAATACTAGTTTAAGTGCCATGATGAAAAATAAAGAGAGGACTTGGTAAAACCTGTTACAGTTTCAGAGTTGTGAGGTAAACAAATCTTGATCTTAGATACCTTTCTTGTAAAAATGAAAAACACCATAAGAAAAAAAATATTCAAGAACAGTGGAAGCTCAAAGGACACAAAAATCCTGGTGAATGGAAAAAGTGGTAGTGATATTTGAATTTGGAAATGAGGAAAGGGCAGCATTGGACAAGTGAAGATGGAGGAAAAAGGCATTTTCTGTGTAGGAAACTAGATACAAGCTCTTTATTGAGTAGCAAAGTGTAGTGACGGACAGTGGGTTTCCTAGCAATTCCCTAATGTTTATTCTCTCTTGCTCATGTATTGTATACATTTACAACCATATTAAGAACTACATGTGTAGATATTGCAGTTTGCTTAATTGTCCTTTCTCAAAAAATAAATATTATTATCACCATTTTACAGATGAGAAGTCAAAATGACAATGCTAAAGTTACACATTTATTAAATTAGAAGGATGGTAGTTGAACATGAGCTTGTCTTATCCAAAACAGCTCTGTTTTTTCATCAAGCCAAAGACTACTCATTCTTAATCATGCAAAGATAAACAAAACTCAGTGTTGCATTTAGGGAAGCCTTTGGCTTGGTGAAAGAAGGAGCAAAGCTTGGTGTAATACACTGGGCGAGGCAATGAGAACAGGCCTTAGTTCTGTGGATTTCCTTTAAGCTCTGGTCTTATCTGGATGATACTAAAGCCATAAATTGCCTGCCTGCTATAGTTCCGAATCTCCATGCTGCCATTAGACAGTTTTCCATATATGCAAATAAAAAATGTGTCTCCTGTCTGCCAAAAAACCTTCAGAGACTCTCTGTCTACAAGATAAATTCAGGTCTCACAACTTCACCTACAAGTCACACTTCAGAAGCCAGCTCTAAGCTCCCTTTCCAGTGCTGTATACTTCACAGATAGCCACCACCTAACCAAAATAAGCAACAATTCATTCCCAGGCTGTGTCTTAAATATTATTCCCTGTTCCTTGGTGCTCTTTTGCCACATGTCCCCCTTGAAAACTTACCATTGGTCTGAGGAAAGTTCAAATATTATTTCCTCTGAGAAGGTTCCCTGACCCTACTCACACATTAATCAGCACATATGACCCCGTAGCATAATCGTTCAATCCTTGTCTCTCACAGTAGATCATGGAGTCCTTTTAACATACAACATTTAACCAAATATGAGACCACTTAAACAGTCCTTGTTTAATGAATTTAATAGTAAAATGAATGACAATTAATCAGTGCATATTAAAACTGGAGAGTGAGGCATTTGACTGCCCTAATATCAGATGAGGAATGTGCTATTGCATATAATTGCATGGTATGGACAGCTATAAATGTAGCCCAGGCAAATAGAATAAAACTTAAAATGAATCCTGAGACTTCTACAAGACTCAGAATTCTATTCTCTGCTGCATTAACAGCTGACCAGAATCATCTGCAACCCAGAAAAGTCTCAAAACCATAACTGAATGATCTTTTTTACTGGGTATTATGTGAAGATAAGATGATAGAACCCACAGTTCATAGTTAGAACTACACTCATCTTTCTTTTTTTATTTTTTTATTTTTTTATTTTAAAGAGAATAAAACAAAAGAGGGCAGAACAAAGCAGATCAGAACAGAACAACATAAGCAACACAACACTTTACAATAAGACAACCGGACATTAACAGTAGCTATCAAAATATATCTTTCTCTACTATAGTTGAGCATAGTTTCAAATACAATAATATGAAACATAACACAATAGCATAAAACCATTCAAGAGAATGAAAGAATTACAGGACATTCTGAACCGAATAACTATCATCAATGGCCACTATAATATCTCATTTTCAATAAAAAGATTTGTTTATACTATCACATATATTAAAATCCCAATAAGACACAACATGATAGAACTGATGGTAATAGCAAAGTAGAAGCATGGTAGGACTTCTAAGGAAGATGATATTAAA
>PVJX010042767.1:0-13989 GCA_004027295.1 Dolichotis patagonum | reverse complement strand
GTTTGGAGGACAGGCTGAGTTGATAGCAGCTAAGGTACATAAAGCAACTAAATGCTTGTGTTGTCTGGTTGATTTGCAGGCCTGGGGCCAGTGGTCTGAGCATTTATTGAGAGGATGGCAGTGTGCTACATAGCAAATATGGGGGATTTCCTTCTATCTTGTCTTTGAAATCCAATATTGGTCTCACTGTTTTGGTTTGTTCTGATTGCTTTGCCTTATTCAATATTCTGTTTTGTATCATTTTATTCTGTTTTGTTTTTGGTTTGATTTTGCTATACCTGATGGAATGGACAACTATTGTGAAGATAATAAGATATACTATGGTAGCTATTGTTCTTTTCCTAGTATCCTGCTTTGAAGTTCTGTACCAATTTTGCTGATTTGTTTTGATTGACTTTGTTTTGTTGGATTTTACTATCTTTAAAATAAAAGAAAAAACATATAAAACAAATTGAATGAAGGAAAGGAGAGGATTTCAGATCTTGAAAACAAAATTTCAGCTAGTGATCATGAAAAGAATGATATCTTAAAAGTAGCAAAAAACTATGAAAATTCAATCCAATACCTACAAGATGAAGCAAAGAAAACTAATAAAAGTTTGATTAGGGTCAATGAAAAGGCTGCAGACAGCATAAATGCCATAACAATCATAAATATATATGCACCTAATTCAAGAGCACCCAACTGTATAAGACACTTCTTAGACATGGAAAATCAAATAAACCATAACACAATTGTAATGGAAGACCTCAATACTCCATTTCAACAGAGAGACAGATCAGTTAGACAGAAAATCAGCAAAGAAATATCAGAGCTGAACCAAAACTGAACAAACGGACTTAACAGGAAAAAGCCACACTCCAAGACATTGCACCAGCACTGGTCCAGAGAGGAAGGCACACCCTGGAGCTCTACCATCTTTAGTGGGAGCATTAGGAAATCACCACCCTATGCCTCTCCACCATTCCAGGAAACCAGGATCAGAGGATCTCAGGTACCTAGTTAGATCCACTATACTGAGGGACTGGCAGCCAGTGCAGGAACCATCCAGGATGCAGCAATGGCCTGACTCAGAGGAACACAGGAAAATCTCAAAATGAAGAAGCAAAATAATCTCAGACCTCCAGATCCACGCCGAGCAAGTTCAGGAAACACAGACATAATAGAAATTATAGGTCACATGCTTGTTATTTCTAAAAAGATAACAACTAAAGTAAAGAAGCAACTTAGTTCTTGTATTGTTTGATTAATTTTACATGTCTATGTCTGATGGTCTGGACAACTATTTAGAAGATAATAAGAGGCAATATGGTAGCCATCTTAAATTTCCCGTTATCTTGTTTTGAAGTCCTTTGTCATTGTCATTGTGTGGCTTGGTTTTATTCTGTTTTGTTTTGTTTAATTTTATTACATCTGATTTTATAGGCAGCTAATTTAAAGATAAAAAGATATATTATGGTAGTCATAGTTGATTTCCTATTACCTTGTTTTGAAATTCTGTACTGCTTTCATTATTGTTTTGATTGGTTTTATTCTATTTCAATTTTTTTGTTTTATTTTCTTTAAAATAAAACAAGTAAACCAGAAGAAATTACCCAAATTAATGCAAATAGAAAAAACACAGAAGGAAAGGAAGTTTGAAAAAATGAAATATAGACAGGAAAACAATGTAAGGGTAAATAAAGAAAAATAGATAAGCAGATAACAGACTGTATTAAAAGAAATGTATTGAAAAATTTCCAAAGTTAATGAAAAAATATGAAATTCAAAATATTAAAAGAAGATGACTACCTAATGAACATATCTAGTGAAATTGAAACTAGGTTTCTAAACTACTTATGAGCAGAAATAATACAGAAATTCTTTGGAAATGAAATGAAAAAAAGAAATGAATATAATATAATAGTGATGAAAGTAAAAGTAGTTATCTGCCTGTTATCTAGATATATAAATATTAAATATGTTTTCAATTAAAATCATCATATGAAAATAGCATATATAATTGATGACATTTCTTATGCATTTTTTTTCATGATAGGAAATCAAACTCAGGACCTTGCATTTGCCAGGCAAGGGCTTATGCTGCTGAGCTATATCCCTGGTCCCTTGTTAGGCATTTTATTAGTTAGATAATTTCTTAATCTCCTTCTTGGTATTTCTATATACTTAAACACACATACTATAGATTCAAATATTTTAAAAGATATACAATATGATATTAATGTTTGTAATTAAATTAACATCAAAGAATAAAATATGATTGGTCACATACTGAGTCTTAATGCAAAATTAATTTTCAAAAATGTGATATCCAGACCACATTTTTTAATCAAAATTCTATCGTTTAAATTTATGATGTGAGAAAATATTTAAAGGACAAGCATCTAAAATTTATTAGAGTATTTTTCAAAAATAAAACTAATGAATTTAATACACAACATTTTATTTTTATAAAATAAAAGAAAATGTTAGTTAGCTAACATTTTATTTGAGGGAATAACTTTTGGAAAAGAACAAGAAAACAGAAGTTATGAAGAATTAAAAGACTAACTTTCAACATAGAGGTTTTATTTAGATAATTATTAAATACACTCTACATAAATATCTCAATTTATTAGATCAATGTGTAATAAGTTATAACTTCCCTCTACAAAATTATATTCTAATAAATCAGAAACATATATACAAATAATATGATTGAAAAAGCATAACTTCTTCTTCTTTTTTTTTTTTTGGTACTGGGGTTCAAACTCACAACCTCATGCTTGCCAGGCAGGTGCTTATGCCACTGAATGAAATCCCTGGCCCTAAAGAATAACTTTTTCCATGGGAACAAAATTATTACTTAAAAATGTCACGTAAGATATTTTACAAGAATATACAATTTTGTGGAAAGACTTTGAAGACTAGCAAGAAGAAAGTGGACCAAAATGAAGAGGAAGGAGGAGAGATGTTCCATGCAACGATCAGAGTGTTCAGAGTCTTACATGTGCCAAGTCCTCCAAATTAATTTATACAATTAATGTAGTGTGATTTATTGGAATAGCCTGTTATGTTAATGAAACATGAAAAACTCATGCTAAAAATATTATAGAACCAAAGTGCAAAAATATTAGGCATGGGGAAGGAAAGATTTACTGTATCAAGAACAGTACCGATAGTGTTTGTGCCTAGGTGGAACTTGTTTTTGTCAACATTACTTTGAAATGGTCAAGCTTAAAAAATCACTTCACTATCCGGACAAGAATATAAGTAATATAAAATTAATTTTAAAAATGAAGACACAGAAGAAAGCAAAGATCAAGTTATCTATTTTCACACAGTGGGAGAGGCCACACTTAAATCCAGATTATTTGGTTCCATAGTTAACTCATAATTTTTACATGAATCATTGTCAAGACCTTACTGAGTTTAAGTTATAAGAACAACATTGTATAAGCATAGATGCTATATTATCAAAATAGAGGAGAACTAGAATTTCACTCCAAAATATATGAGTCATTCTATGCTGCAAGGGGTAATTTTGAGAAATTAGGTTGAGGATGAAGTTTTAACAATTTCATAATTTTGTCGCGTTTGCTTGCAGAAGAACCAAGTCCGTTTTAATTTTCATTAGTACATTTTTGTATACCTAACGATCACATTCATTCTGGGTAGCTTGTGCTGGTGCGTAATCTATCTTAATTCTTTTTTGTTTTCCTTATTCCCCTGTCCACCCTTCTTTTCCAATTTACAAAAGCACTATTTCCATTTTATTTTCTTTCAATTTGGTTTTTAAAAATCCCTTTTCCCTTCCTCCTCTTCTCTGGTCCTTCGGTCACTTTCATGTTTCACTAGGTTCTTCCTACCGACCATATCCTACGTGTCCTTCGTTTTGCTCCTTACATAGAGTGCGGTTCTCACACAAGAGAAAGAGTGTGATACTTAAACATCTCTGTATGAAATTTTACTTAATATTTACTTAATATTATGACCTGAAGTTGGAACCAAACTCTCCTTACTACACAAAATTAGTTTCAGGTAAATCAAGGTTTAAATACTTGAAGAAAAATTTAAAATTTATGCATGATCTTTTAACCTTGATTAAGGAAGAATTTCCTAAACAAGACACAAAAGTCAAGCATGAGGAAAAGATTGATACTGAGAACCACATTAATGTAAACTGCTTGCTTGTACAAATACCAAGTAAAAGAATGGGGGAAAGAAGAATCTAGGAGATATTTCCTAGGATGGTAAAAGTACTATGAAATACTAATAATTATTAGAAATTACGAATTTGAGTTAAACTGTCAATGTTGGTAAATGCCATAAAGTTATTAACAGAAAATCAAAGTGTACCAAACTATTGATTTGACATTTTATTGACTTTAACACATATAATACAAAATTGTTTGTGTCTGTAGATGTATTTATATACATATATGTGTGTTTGTATATATATATACATACATACATATACAATTGTTAAAAGTTTGAGGATACATATTGAATGATGTAAGCAAAGATAACAGCTTCCTATATGGAGGCGAGAATGCAGAGGAAAGAAATGTGGTAAGGAGTGTAGAAGGAACATCAATATTTTGGATGATTTATATCTTAAATCTATTGAAAGATGATGGATATATATAATTTTCTATGCTTTGAAATAGCTTTGAAAACTCAATACTGATATCAACTGAACATTTTAATTTAAAACTTCATTAATGATTTTCAACTTAGGAAAAACATTTTCAAAAATAAAAAATGAAAACACATATTTATTTGCAATGATCCTACAGGATGTCCAATGATAAGAGCTTTTCATTTGCTCTCTGTGTATCCTCTTTGCTGCCAAAAAATTATAATCATAATAACAACTGAATATTATCCATATCTAAGACATAATTAGGATGATTTTGAGATAAAAAAGGTGTCACCATGGTATTTTTGTAATTGTACTCTTTTAAATATCATTCACATGAACATGAAAATTAAAAGAAGATATTTCTTTAGAAGCAAACTATTTCCAACTGGGCTTTTACTTTTAACTTTGAGCTATCTAATATTTAATTTAACAAAGACTACCCACTACTCATTCAGTGTAATCAAAGATAATCTTTAACCACTCTATGCTCTATAATGTGTCTTCCTGGCGAGTGCTGTCTCTGAGAAATTCTTTTGATTTATGGAAACATAGAATATCATGCATGATTGTCTACTTGAGGCTTAATGTGGCACAGAGCAAATAATTTAGCATCAAATATTTTTACTGGAAGGGAATAAATAAAATAGATGCACCTAAAGTACTTATTATTGTCACAGTCCCAAGTTGTCTTCTTTAATCTCTTCCATTGTGATTAATCCTTAGCACCGTCACCCCGGGAGTAAGGTAAATCAACAGTTTTCCCCTCCTACCCACTCTACTTCAGAAGCTGGCACTTGCCTTAAAATAAAACATCAAGCCTTAAAATAAACCATCTTTCCAGAATTTCCTTTTGAGGAAAAATGGGTGACAAATTCTCAAGTGGATCATTTCTATTCCAAAGGCTACCCTCTCCACAAATTTTGACATCTCAGTTCCAATGACTATTAATTTATTCAATTTGTTATTTTTTCAGCAAGGTTTATAAGCGTATTAAAAGCTTCACATTAAAAAATGATAATTTTTTGTTTTGCCCTTTCACAGTCATATTATTGGAATAAATTTTTGTATTTGTCATTTTTTCTCATTCATTCATTACCCAACTTCCTATAAAGCTTAAATCTCACCATTTACTGAAAACATTCTCATGAACGGAGCCAATATCAGGTAGCCAAAAAACCAATTGCCTTTAAGTTTACATTTTCTTTCAATATATACATCTACTAAGTACAAACGACATTATTTTATAGTTTTAGTTGCCCTGCAACCATTTTGATGGTATCCTACATATTTATGTATCAATTTATCTCAAATGGTTATTATCTTATTTGTTCAATGGATTGGAGTCCTCATGATTTTTTGATTTATACTATTTTCCAGTGATTATTGTCATCTACAATACTGAGTACATTTTGGCTGCTATTGCTTACCATTGATTCATTCTTGGTTCATTCTTGAATCTGTAACACTACAATTTTCTGATTTTCTTCCTGCACCAAAGTTTTTTCTTTCCATCTCCCTATGGACTCCTCCTCATCCAGGATAGGCGATTGAATTCCTTAAAAGTCTCACCCTAGGTCATTTTTAATCTTCAGGCAAATCTCTCTAATCAGATGATATTATTTGCTTTAATTACATGATTTATAAATGATATATTAAGGACAATTAACATTTACATCATTAAAACTACCTCCTGACACATGATTTTTCTATGATTTAGACAGATATTTACTATTTCTTTTCTAAAATATTTGTATATTTCCCCCAACCCACTCTTTCTCTAATGTATAGATTTGGTGAAAATGTAATGGAATAATATTTCAAAAGAATATTGACTCATACATGACTCATTTAGAAGCATTTAAAAGTTTTTAACCTAAAAAATATACTGTAAGTATTAATCTTAAAGTAGTATTGTGGATAAGTTACACAAAGTTACCATGGTCTAATTGACCACTGTACACGTTAACAGGTGTTTAAAACACAAAACTTTGGCAAATGCAGATTAAAAGAGAAAAAAATTAAAATGTACAGAAATAATGTAGTCAGATAAAATAAATGATAATTTCTCACCAAAAAAATCAGAATTCAAAACAATTTATGGCACATTATGCACAAAAATAACAATGATTTTTATTCATATAAAGTATGTTATATAAATGATGCAGAAAGAAATGAGATAATGAGACATTACATTAAAATATCTATTAAACTGTGATTTATTTTAACAACTGTTTCTACATTGATATATTGTACTCTTCAGATATTTATAGTTTTGTTTTCTTTCTGGTCCAAATGGTACCATGAGTTATTTTTATTATAAAGCCCTTTTATTTCACCTAAAAAAGAATATATTACACCTCTACTGCTCTCTCCCTTGCCCTTTCCCTCTCCATTTCCCTTACAGAGTTGCACTGAAATGGGAGTTTTGTGTCTTTTAAAAATGAATGCAGACCTGACTGCAAAAAAGTTATAACAATGAATACAAATTGAATGTACCCTCAACAATCCAAGGTATCATTTATTGTAAATATTAAAATAAAATTCTGCCTTATCATATAAGGCAATTATAAAATTGAAGATGACAACCTATTTATATGTATGAGTCTGTAATATTTTTTGAGGAAAATCATTGCTTACTTCATTAGAAACACTTTGACTGCTACCACATAGAGCCTGTATATGGCATTTTCTAAATAAAAATTAGATTACTCAATCTGACATATTGATAAAAGTTTTAAAAATATCTTTTCATTCCTTATCCTTTACTGATTGGATGAGATATTCTCTTCCCAGAAAATGAACTCGTTGAGTACAGTTTTAAATACTGTTTCACTTTCACTTATAAAGGTATGACTTTTAACACAACCATAGTAAAAGTACTATTTTCCTGTTTTTGTTTTTTTCTGAAAAATGCCCAAATGTGGAGAAAAAAAAAAGTTAATTAGTTCCACACCCCAGTCTATGTAAAAGTTTATTTTTTATTATTATTGCTATCATTGGTATTATAATTATTTTTTTTAACCTCTGTAGTTTTCTATAGGCTCAATCAGACTACAATTGTTGGAAGCTAAAATTCTAATCCTCGATCGTGAGTTAGGCCTTCATCTCGTTTCTCTTTTTCCTGCACGTGTGATGCGATGAAATATTTTCCTTGATCTTCCATTTACTTACGGGAATTGGCTCTAACGGAGTCATCCACTAGCAAATAATACAAATATTTACTTCTCTGGCATGAGAACTGCAAATTTCATCCACAACAGACCCTGTTTTTTGCCATTTTTATTAAAATCATACTTTACGTGCACCAGCTTTATCATTCCCACTAATTATCTTATGTTGAATGCATTTTTAATGATGCCAGACTTTTCTTCTAAACAGATGTTCTTTAAACAGTTTCAACTTTTTTTTCCTTTCTGGTGTTAGACTGTTTAAGTAGGTTGGCACCAATTTGTTAGGTTATAAAACTGGGTACTTTGCTGGAACCAATTTTATATTAGCATAAAACTTGAGCACGCTGGGCCTGGAGTTTTTCCCCATGGAAAGGAAGTAGTCTTTCTTACCATTTTATGGCTTCATACATCAGTGTGTTATTTGCAAATTGGTTTCTTTCCATGGATGTCTCTTTCCATACTAATAAGCTCCAACTCAGCATTGCTCAAGATTGCGCAGTGCTTCAGGGTTAATTTCAGAAGCAGAGTCATTCGGTACCCGAACAATTCCCTGGGAAAACAAGTACAGGACAAGATTAGTACCAACATAAAATTGAGCTTTAAATATTCCTTCTGAAGTACCTACTCATATATTTATCTCCATCCTTAAGCCTTAATTACAAAGACTGAAAAATAATGGTAATATGATCGCTGGCACTCGGTGCTGGAGGCAGTGGAAAGTAGTGCGCGCGCAGCTGTGAGGTGGTCCCAGCTGATCCCTCACCAGAGAACTTGCGCAAAGTAATGATTCGCAATTTTCTACTTCTGCTTTAAAAGTAAATGTTGGGTTTTGCCAAATCCACAATATTGATGAAAACTTCATCAATATTACCAATTTTAATGCTATACATTTCCATGATTAAATTTATCATTATTCCCTTCGATTTCCTCTTTTCCTCAATCACGTACTAACCAAAGTAGCTTTTTAAGACAAATATGCAAGTTTTATGGAATAAGGAGAGGGCGCATTCATCCTTCACTCTGTGTTCTCCCAACTACTGTAACACTATTAAAGATCCTTCACATATAAACACCCAACATAGGAAAACATCTGCTTCTCTGTCCCCTGTTACCACTACTTGTAAGGGTTTTCAAAGGAGGACATCAGCTGGGCACGGTGAGGTCCCAGCACTTAGAAGGCTGCGGTGGGAGAACTGCTGTGAATTCAAGACCAGCCTGGGCTACAAAGTAAATTCAAGGCCATCCAGAATTGTATCGAGAAACCCTCTCTCAAAAATGAAAATAAACAAATATACTAAAAGGAAATTTCATTAAATAGTTTCTATTTTTCTTATACAGAGAAATAGTCCTACTTTGGGGAGGAGAATGGTGAAATTCAATTAATTTTAAGGATATGGAAACATATTTTCCAGATGACAGAAAAAATTTCCAATGTTCTTGGTAAAGTCACAATTTTCTCCAAAACAGATGAAAATATTCATGCAAATATAATTGTAATAAATGACAGTATCTTATGAAGTTATATTTTAAAACTATTAGATTATCAGCCATTGACCTAGTGAGTCTAAAATTGGTGTCTATATAGGAAGGTCTTGCTTAGTTACGCATCATTCCAAAACTGCAAAGAAAAAAAATGCTCCACGTATAAATGGCATAAAAATATGCTCCATCTCCTCTGAGAAGCTTGAATATGCCCTCATGTGGTTCTAATATAATTTGATGCATTTTTCCAGTATGATGTGGCATTAAAAATCTGTCACATAAACAGTCTTTGTTACTTTTTCTCATTGCATAACAATAGACTGCTCTTCAAATAAAGAATCTGTTATGGCCTCTCTGCTTATATAAGAATAGCTTCCCCAAAAGTCATATTATTTAAATGAGATGACATGAGTCCTAAATTAAGGTTTTATCCAAGATTTCCATCAAAAATTTGATAATGAAAAATAATTTACAGAATCTTAATATGTTTTAAAATTTCAAAGTGGAAAATTTAAAATACTGACAAAATTAGAGAAACTAACAAAAGCCATTTACCCCTAATCTAGTGTATGATTTTTAGTAATCATTTTAAAAGTTACCACAAACTTGCACAGTGGCACAAGTGCCTTCCTGGCAAGTGTAAGGTTGTGAGTTTGATCCCTGATACCAAAAAAAAAGTTATCACAAAATTTGTAGCTTAATACACCACATAATATTAGTCTCAATGGGCTAAAAATAAGAGCAACATTTCCTTCCAGACACTCAAGCAAAGAATCTGTTTTTTCATCTTTCTGGTGCCAGATGCTGCCTGTAATAACTTGGTATAAATTTTTTACCTTTTCTTTATATCCAAAGCCAATACAGTATCACTCCCACTTCTCTCCTCTGTTTCTCTCTCTCTCTCTCTCTCTCTCTCTCTCTCTCTCTCTCTCTCCCTCTCTCTCTCCTTTTGGTGCCTTTTACTTTACTTGCTAGGAACTTTACACTATGTAAGTGCTACTTATGCCCTCCAGCATAATTTTTCCAATTTAAATTCAGTTGGTAAGCAAACTTCTTAAGCCTTAATTCACTCCCACCATGTAAATGTATGTATTTATAGGATTCCATGATTTGCAGTATTCCAAGCCATGAACATGAACATCTTTGGGGGTAGAGTGTTTTGTTGTTGTTTGTTTGTTTATTTATTTATTTATTTATTATAACATGTTATACGTACTACAATTTTGCCATTGTTTTCCCAAGTCTCCCATTTACTGTGACCCATATACACCAAGTTATGTTGGTGGGTTTGTTAGGATTTTTTAAAGCAAATTTTAGATATCATAACACTAGTGTATACTTCTTTACATATCTCAACAGGAAAGCATACATTGTTAATCAAAGCAAAAGAAGACATACAAAATAAGCAGCCCGATGTTCTGGCACAGACCTGTGCCCCAGCATTCAGGTGACCACACCAGAGGATAGTTGTGAGTTTGAGGCCAGCATGCATTACACAGTAAGTTAAACAACACCCAGGAACTTAGAGTAAGACCTTGTCTGAAAAAATAAATTCAAATACACAGAAACCTACAAAACAAGCAATCCTATTATTAACTAATATTAAGTCTATTTCTGACATTTTTGATTACATCAAAATTATTTTTACAATTACTGATAGAACTGGGATCAAATGTATTTCACAAGTACAAATTGCCAATGAATAATGAAGCAATGGTTCTAAACATTATGAATTGCAAACATGTTGTTATGCTTTATATTTAGATGCCCCTTGAAAGCCGCATAAGTTCAGTGGGACCTTACAGAAGTGGCTGGCTCATAGGTGTATGATTTTGGATTATGAGTGTGTGATAACTGTATTAGCGTATTGATTGATTTAGCATAATTCTTGGTGTGGGTAATGGAAAGGTCCACCCTGGATGTGGGTGGCACTAATCAATCAGTTTGTAGCCTGGATGGAAAAAAAAAAAAGGAACAGAAAGATTTGCTGTTTGCTGCCTCCTCTGTCTGCACAAAATGAACTGTTTTTCCTCTTCAGTGCCTCTCTGTCATGCTGCTCTGTCCCGGAGCCAACCAACTACAGACTGAAACCTCTACAAACTGTGAGCTAAAATATACCTTCTATTTTTAATGTTGGATATTTTGTCCAGAAATGAGGACATAACTAAGACACATGTCCTAATAAATAGGTATTTCATATATTTCATATATTTTTGACTGACATGGATAATGGTAGCATATATGGTTCCATATAGCACAATTTAACATGAATTTCTCCTGTCCATATTGCCTATGAATAGTTATATGCAGGGATTTTCCTCCAGGGATACATTATTGTGGTGTATATAACTCATATTTTATTAAATTGTTTAATACATATTACATGCCGGTCTTCATTTTAATGATTCTGTGAGTGATTATTAAGTTCAAAATTTGTCAGTTTGTTTTATTCATTATAAATTTCCATATATCATTCAAAGGTGTTAAAACAATTGATCATACTTACCTAGATACATTGAGACTACCTTGCAAGTTCTTTCTAACATATTTATGTTGTTTAATATTCCATGACAATTAACTTAGCTCTGCATTCCAAAGATTAAACTACTACGATAAAGCAACTATATTGGTAAAGGACCAATTTAACTGTCTATGGAAATATAAGACTCATGTCCTAATTACCATTTTCGTCTTATGTTTCTTATCTCTCATATTCTTAGTGATATGTGTACCAAGAAGACAAGGAAAAAAGCTGGATGGTAACCTTTTGTAAAATTACTTTTTGAGATTAATACTTATTTTTATTACATATTTGTGATACATAATAGGCATATTCACTGTGAGGAGCAGATACATGTATATATGAAATTTTAATCCTTTTTATTTCCCCTTCACCCTCATTCTCTCCCCTGTCCTTTCCTCTAGTGATGGTAATTTTACTAAAATTTTACTAAAATTTTAAATAATGTCAAATTTTAAATAATGTCATACACAATGTGAGCCTTGGTTAATTTTTGTCTTTTAAGAGATTATCCACAAAAATTAGATCCAGAAAGACTCTTATGAACTGTTATCATTCCTTGCCTATTCATTAGCTTTCTCTTGTTACTGAAACACAATACACAATACTGGCAATAAGGAAGAAAGATTTAATTAGCTTACGGTATCAGGAGGTTCACTATATGATTGTCAACCTCCAAAGAAGGTACATCGTGGTGAAAGAATAGTTGGTTAGCTGATAGTGCCCAGGGATCAGAGGAGGGGAACAGGGCCAGAGAGCAGGCCACAAACCATAAACGGTGGCCATACCTCTGTCACCAGTAGACCCACACCGACCACACCCACATTCTACTAATGTGTTAGGTATTTCTTATTCCAGCAAAGTTAACACATCAGGACTAATCATCACAATAAGATATTATTGTAAAGCCATCATTACCCTTGTGCAGGAAAAGTGTGAATATTTTTTCCTTTCTTTACTATCTAAAATATGCTCAAATGTTTTATTATATAGCAGAAACCTCTATTCACAGACTGTAAATAATTATCTATGCAAGTACCATACATGAAATTGCAGAAATAGGACACAGAATTAAGTAAAATTTAAAATATATACACAGTTTGGATCTGGAATGTCTGTTCATGGCTTAATTTTAGTAACAAATGTGACATGTTATATTATTTTTTAAAAATACATGGAGCCTAAAAGTCATATTTTGGACACTAATTAATCAATTGTAGTCCATGAAGCTATTTTTCAAATTCCTTCAAAGCAAAAAAAATTAGATTTTTTTGGAAGCAGTACTCTACAGCAAACTGTAAGTGTAATATTTAGTGCTGCAATATTTTATTGTAATGTATTCATTACTATAAATGTGTCCTATAATAGTTATTGAAGAAAGCTAGGCTTGGTGGCACGTGCCTATAATCCCAACACTTGGAAGACTGAGACGGGAGGACCACCATCAGTTTGTGGCCAACCTGGCTACCTAGTGAATCCAAGGCAAGCCTGAACTATAGAGCAAAAAACAAAACAAAACAGACAAACAAAAAGATTGAAGAATTGTTGTATTTTGCTTTTTTCTAAATTAATCTTAATTATAAATGTTATAAAGCCAGTAATCAAATATTGTAAGCCAAGCCATTAAAATCTGTTTGACAAGTATATACTCTTTTAGTAATCAGTTCTCATATATTAAAAAAAAAAAAAAAAAGACAGGCTAGGGATATAGCTTAGTGACGCAGTGCCAGCCAGGCAAGCAAAAGGTCCTGAGTTCTATTTCCACTACCAAAAAAGAAGAAAGATCACAAAGGAATATGCTATATTTTGGATGATATAGTCTGACAATTTAAAACATAATTTGCACACTGAATTTGACATTTTCAATTTAACTCATTGATGTGAAATATTTTATTCACTGATGGATGTTTCTTTTTGTGTGTGTTAAACTTTGATGACTGTCTTGCTCCATTTTGAACTGTATAATAGAATAACAGAGACTGTAATTTTTACTGAAGATAAATTTATTTTCTCCCATCTCTGCAGGCTTAAAAAGGTTGCCTCTTAGTGAAAGACCCATTGAGATAGTTATTCTCTCATTTGAAAGCTCTTCATTTCATTGAAGTTGTACATGATGGTCTCAGAGGATTTGGGGGTTGAATATCATAATGTTTTTAATTTATAAAATGGTTTCCTTTTTAAACCAAGCCACA
>PVJX010042766.1:0-13993 GCA_004027295.1 Dolichotis patagonum | reverse complement strand
TTTTGAAAGCCAGGGGCTGCTGGGGGACTTTCCAAGTCCTGCCACAGAATGGATGAAAAGTTTGCCTGGAAGGGACGATGGAAATCTGTTAATTGAAGATCTTGCTTCTATATGGTGCCCTTGCTTCAAAAGACCAACCGGGTAGAGGAAGAGCCGGCTGGAAACCCTGACCTCCGGGAGACCCTGAGTGCCCCACTCAGCATAAATTATCGTGGAGAATTTTCTTCCCTCTTCCTCCTCTTCTTTCTCTTCCTCCTCTTTTTATGGGGGGGGGGTAGGGTCTCTCTATATACCCCAGGCTGGCCTCAAACTTGAGGTAGTCCTCCTGCCTCAGTCTCCCACTCAGTTTCAACAGTGGTCTCTGTTCGGATGCTGTTTTATTTATTCCCCACCTTCCTCCTCAGTAGCCAGACCCTAGACAACTTTATCCTTCACATAGCAGCCTCCCTCGCTGTCCCTGTCTGTCTTAGTCTCTTGCCTCGTGCATGCTAGACAAGTGCTCTACCACTGAGCTATATTCCCAGCCTTCCTAAAATTTGATTTTAAGATAGAACCACACTAAGTTGCCCAGGCTGGCTGGGAATTTGTAACCCTCCTGCCTCAGCCTCCTTGCCAGTACCAGAATTATAGGCATGTCCTGTGGTGCCCCGCAGCAATATATATCTGTAACAGCAAGCTTTTAAAAGTGACCAGATATAGCGGCACATTCCTGTAACTCCAGCACTCTGGGAGGCCTAGGCTGAAGGATTTGTGAGTTTGAGCCCTGCCTGGTGAATTTAGCTATATCCTTTCTCTTTTCTTTTTTCTTTCTTTTTTTTTTTTTTGGTACTGGGGATCGAACTCACAACTGTGCGCTTGCAAGGCAGGCGCTTATGCCGCTGAGCTAAATTCCCAGTCCCTGTATCCTGTCTCAAAGTAAAAAAAATAAAAAAGAAGGAGGTATATAGGTCAGTACCAAGGGCCCGGGTTCAATCCCCAGTACTGAGAAAGGAAGAAAGGAAAAAGTAAGCAAGCAAGTAAGCATATCACATCCAGGAAAGTAACAGAAACTCTCAGTGTAATAACACTCAGTTCTTACTGAATTATCTCTGACTGTGTAAGCAATGTATTTTACAATTGGTTTAAATCAGGATCCAAAGTCCACACATTGCATTTGGTGATCTTTAAAAAAACTTTTACAATTTATACTTCCCACCCACACCTTCCCTCTTCCATATGTTCACTGAAGAAACAGGTTCATCTGAGCCGGGCACAGGAGTGCACGCCTGTAATCCCAGCTACATGGGAGGCTGAAGCAGGAGGATTGCAAGTTCAAGTTTCATGTGAGCAATTTAACAAGATCCGGCTTCAAAAATTATAAAAATAACAAAGGGGTTGTGGCTGTAGCTCAGTGGTAGAGCACCCCTGTCTTCAATCCCCAGCACCATAGAAACAAAACCAACAGAACAAAAAATCTGGGTCATCCACCTGTCTTTCAGAAGGTCCCTCGTTTCAGTTTGGCTGGTACATCTTTCTGGTGTCTTTGAAACCTTGATTTCCCTCCTGTTTCCTGTACCTCGGTCCCTACAGTGTGAAGCAGTGGTTCTCAGTGGCGGTCAGTCACCCTTCCTGAGGACGTCCAGCAGTGTCTGCAGGCACCCTTGGCATCACGGCTTGGGGTTGGGGTTCTGCTGGCATCCAGTGGGAGAAAGTCCGAGGTGCTATCACAGTCTGACAGTGGGCAGGACTGCTACCCACCAGGAACAAGTTTTTGTCTCCAAATGTCACCACGACCAAGGATGCAAAACCTCTGACTTGGAGACGTGATTAGATTCAAGTTCCTTTTTTTTTTTTTTTTTTGCGAGAATCTTTTTTGGTTGGTATTGTGTCCCTCCTATTCTGTCTCTGCAGGAGGACTGTGTCACAAGAGGTGACACAGGGTGGCTGGTGGGTTCCGCAGAGTCAGCCTGACACCCGTGGAAGAGTTTTCTGAACTGGCAAAAGGGAATGCTCTTCATACAGGAAAACAGAATAGCTGGCAAACAGGCACATGCTGGTCATCTTGACCACTGATTTTTTTGTCTGATTCATCTCTAATTGTTTCTTTCACTTTGTTTTTTCAGTCTGCATCAAAGTCACTTGCTTCTCCCAGGCCTTCTACAGCACTTTCCTCAGCCCTGAGGAAAGCCCTCACTTTCCCAGCTGAGGTTCCTTCAGCTGCTTCTTGCATATCTGAATGATGTGCTACTTTTCTTTCATTGCTGGGACAAAATACCTAACACTCAAAGAAAGAAAAGGTTTACTTAGCTCACTGTTTGTGGAGGTTTCAGTCCATAAACAGTTGGCTCAGCCTCTTTTCCTCCTCCACCACCAGAGCAGATGTAGCACTCACAAAATCTCTGTGCCCTCCTCTTGTGCAGGGTGAGGATACTTACAAACTAAGGATCCTGGCTGCCTGCTGGGTCTCTCAGTTAAACTTCTAAACTTCTCAAGTTGACGCAATGTATCAACTGTAACATGTACTTACATGTGATTTCTGGGTTTTCTGTTTGGGGATGTTTCAATGACTTCTCCCAAAAGAATATGGTAATTTATCTTTCTGATAATGACCGCAGTCCCAGTTGAGTACCTTGCCTGTCCCTGCCTGTTCCCAGATGGTTCACTTCTCATGCAAGTGTCTGCACATTTTTGAGAGCTGGGCATTAAAAGCCCATCGAAAGCTCTGATCTCAGGAGTGGGTGTGGTGATCTCAGTCTTTACCTCAGTTATCTGGCCCGGCTGCTCCACGGAGTCTGACTGCTGGAAGGATTCTCCCAGGGCCAGGAAAATACATGGAAGAGGCTTCCAGGCTGCTGCGTGGGGAGGCAGACTGGGCAGATGAGCAGGACAAGTGGGCGGAGTCTCTTCAGTCAGAATGTGGACTTCCTGGCTTCTGTCACGTGTTTCTTGCCACCAACAGTGCCCACTGCTCTGGCTACAGGTGCTCTGCTGACTTCTGGGAGGAGCACACTGAGGTCTAGTGGTGGGCAGCAGAAGGATGGTGCCTTGTTCTACGGAGTTTAAAAAGCAGCTCTGTGTGTGTGTGTGTGTGTGTGTGTGTGTGTGTGAGTGTGTGATGCTGGGGACTGAACTCAGGGCCTAGTGCATGCTAGGTAAATGCTCTACTACTCAGCTACAACCTGCATCTTAGAAAACAGCTTTCTTTAGGTATAACTGACATAAAGTAAATGTACAATGTGGTAAGATTTATTTGTTTTTGCAGTGCCAAGGATTGAATCCAGGGTCTTCACACTGGGCTCCGTCTCTGCCCATTTTTATTTTTCATTTTGAGGCAGAGGCTCCGTAAGTTGCCTAGGCTGGGTTCTAACTTGTGACCCTTCTCCCTCCACCCCCGCAGTGCTGGGCTGACATGCATAGCCCCGTGCCCAGTGAAGGCTGAATAATTGTGATACTGTGGACGTGCTCCTGAACTCATCATCACTGCCAGGATAGTGGATATTCAGATTGCTGCGTTTCCTCCCCGTGTCCAGCCAATGACTAGTTTACTTTATGCCACTGCAGGTGAGGCTGTATTTATAAACTTTTATATAAATGTAATAATATAGTAGTACACATTCTGTTTTGGGGGATGGGAAGGGTTCTTTTTTCACACAACATAGTTTTTTGAGATTCATGCATAAACCACTAGTTTGTACTTTTTTATTGCTAGGTAGAATCTCATTGTATTAACTATGCCACAATTTGTTTAATTATTCTTGTTGGTGGACATTTGGATAGTTTCTTGTTTTGGTTACAGAAAATATAGCGGTTACAGACATTTATGTACAAATTGGTGTGTGGGCATAGTTTTTTATTTCTCGTGGGTTAACAACTGGGATTGGAATGGTCTGGCCACATGGTAGGTATGTGTTAACTTTGTTTTTGGTGTTTTTTGTTTGGTTTTGGTTTTGGTGCTAGGGATTGACCCTAGGACCTTGAACAGGCTAGGCAGGTGCTGTGCCATGGAGGTACATCTTTTTAAAAATTTTATTGTGAGACAGAATCTTGCTAAGTGTCCCATGCCATCCTCCTGCCTCAGCCTCCTGAGTAGCTGGGATTACAGCTCTATGTTACTGGGCCTGGCTTCATGTTAACTTTTAATGAAAGTACCAGTTTTTCAAAGTGGTGGTATCAATTTGCAGTCTCACCAGCAGTGAAAGAGAAAGTTTCAGTGACCAACAGCCTTGCCAACATAAGGTTTGATTAGTTACTTAGGCTGCAGATGTTCCAGTAAGTATAGTGAGATCTCATGATGGGTTTAATTTTCATTTCCTAATGATTAATAACAACTAGCAAGTTTGCACATGCTTTTTGCACTTGTACATCCACTTTGGGGAACTGTATTTTCACATGTGTTTCCCATTAAAAATTTATTTGGTCATTGAATTTTTAGATTCTTTTATATATTTGGATGCAAATCCTTTATTGAGTCAGATGTGGTGGTGCACACTTGTAATTCCAGCACAAAGGAGGCCAAGGCAGAAGGAGTGCTATGAGTTTGAGACCAGCGTGAGCTACACAGCGAGCCCTGTCTCAAAAAACAGACAGAGTCATCCAGGAATCCACAGTGAGGCCTGGGGGACTGGGAAGCTGTGCCCACTGACCTGCCCATACCCAGAAACTGAAGGAGAGGCTTGTGGGGACTGAGAAACTGAAGTCAGTGAGTCACCCACACCAGAGAACCATCTCTGAAGCCCATAGGGACTGGTAGTCTGGGCCCAGAGACCCACAGTCATTGGCAACCCTCAGTGAGGCCTGCTGCCAGTGCAGGAGGCAACTAGGACTTGACATCTGGCTGATTTGGAAGAACACAAGAAAATGCCAAAAGGTAAGAATAAAATGTAATCTCAAACTTCCAGCCCATCCAGATTAAGCATAGGAGACGTAGACATGGATGAATTTGGAAATGACACACACCTAAAATTTCTGAAATGATAGCAATGGGAGTAAAGAAATAGCTCCAGGAAATTGTAAAGGAAATCATATCAGAAATAATCTCTCATTTAAAAACAGAAACAATAAACATAATGAAAGAAATGGTGAGTATATCCAAAGAAGACAAAGGTAAAAAAAATAGAGGATAGGACAATGATTGAAACCTTAAATGAATAATACAGGAAATAATTAGAATACATGAAACAGATTCAAGGGTATATCCAGGAAATCAAAAATTTCATTGAAAGCTGGCAAAACTGCATAAATGAAACTGAAGAAAGATTCTTAGACTTTGAAGATGGGATTGCGGCTAGTGATCACGAAAGGAAAGATTTCTTAAAAATAACAAAGAATAAGGAAATAGTTCAACAACTGCAAGATGAGGCAAAGAGAAATAATATAAGATTGATAGGTGTCAACAAAAAAGGAGACAACACAAATAACTTAAAAAGACTATTTGCAGAAGTAATAGAAACTTTCCCAAAAATTGGGAAAGAACCTGATATAAAGATAAGCAAGGCATATACAACTCCAGTTAGCCATAACAAAAATAAATCTACACCTTGACGTATAATAGTCAAGACCCCAGAAACTCAGCATATTAAGAGAATATTAAAAGCTGCTAGAGAAAGCAAACAGATCATCTATAAAGGAAAGCCTATCAGAATCATGGCAGACTTCTCAACACAAACCATCAAGTCAAGAAGAGCATGGAGTAAAGTATTTCAAGTACTGAAAGAAAACAACTTCCAACCCAGGTTGATGTACCCTGCAAAACTATCTTTCAAAATCAGTAGAAAAATAAGATACTTCCACAACAAAGAACAACTGAAGAACTTCATGGCCAATCAACGTACCCTACAAAGAGTACTGAAAGACATTCTAGAAAGAGATAAAAATGAACACAATTGTAAGAACAACAATAGAGAGAAAGTAACAAGCAGGACAATAAATTAAACAGAGGGGAAAAATAGGAAACCAAAAGCAGAAAGATAACATGATAAAGATAAGCCAGTATATACCAGTTATGGCTATTAATGTAAATGGCCTGAATTCACAAATCAAAAGAAACAGACTGGCATAGTGGATCAAGAAACAAAATCCAGCAATATGCTGTACACAAGAAATACATTTAACTCAAAAGGAAATTCATAGACTGAAAGTCAAAGGATGGAAAACAATGCTGCATGTGACAGAAACCCAGAAAAAAGCAGGGGTAGCTATTCTGTTTGCAGACAATGTGAACTTCAAACAAAGAATGAACAAAAGAGATAAAGAAGGTCACTATATAATTGTTAGGGGAGAGTTTAAGAGGAAGAGATGACAATCACAAATATATATGCACCAAATATGGAAACACACAACTATGTAAGACAAATATTAACAGACATGAAAAATCAAATAAGCAATTATACAATTATAACAGGGACCTTAACCTCCCACTGTCATAAAGAAACAGATCAAGTAGACAAAAAATCAGCAAAGAAATAACAACTAAATCAAACTCGTGAACAAAGGGACTTAGTATACTTTACAGAGTGTTCCACCTAACAACATCAGAATACACATTCTTCTCAGATGCACATGGGACTTTCTCTAAAACACCATAGAACATGCTTAAGTAAATGCAAAAGAATTGAAATTATTCCATGTATTTTATCTGACCACAGTACCATGAAATTGGAAATTAAAGACAAAAGAAACAACAAAAGCTCCATAAAGACATGGAAATAAAATAACACCCTACTGAACAACCAATGGGTCACAGAGGAAGATAAACAATATATACAATCAAACAAAAGTTAAAATTCAACTTAACCAGAACCTGTGGGATGCAATGAAAGTAGTCCTCAAAGGGAAATTTATAGCAGTAAATTCTCATATCAGGAAAACAGAATGAGCACAAATATACCTAATGCTGTACCTCAGGGACTGGGGACTTAGCTCAGTGGCTTAAGTGCCTGCCTGGCAAGTGCAAGGTCGTGAGTTTGATCCCCAGTACCAAAAGAAAAAAAATCTAATGCTGTAACTCAAACTTCTAGAAAAAGAAGAGCAAGTCAAGCCTAAAGCCCAAAGAAGAGAGGAAATTATAAAGATCAGAGTAGAAATTAATGCAATTGAGATTAAGAAAATAATACAAAGAATTAATGAATTGAAAAATTGGTTCTTTGAAAGAATAAATAAAATTGATAAGCCCCTTATCAAAAAATGGAAAGAAAAAACTCAAATTCATTCAAAGAGGAAAGAAAAGGGCAAAATTACTATAGATCCTGTGGAAATTCAGAAGATTATCAATACCTACTTTGAAAACTTTTGCTCTCATAGGATTAAAAACTCAGAAGAAATGCACAGACTCCTAGAAACATAGGAATTACCAAACCTGGATCAAGAAGATATAAAACTTTGGAATAACCCAATATTAGTTAATGACATTGAAAATGTAATTAAAAGCTTTAGAGCTGATTTAATACCAATACTCCTCAAATTCTTTAATGAAATCGAAAGGAGAGCAATTCTCTCTAATTCATTTTGGGAGGCAAATATTACCCTGATACCAAAGCCAGAGAAAGACCCAACCAAAACAGGAAATTATAGGCCAGTCTCCCTAATGAACATAGATGCAAACATGCTCAATAAAATACTAGCAAATAGAATGAACCAAATCATCAAGAAGAGTATATACCACAACCAAGTGGGATTTATCCCAGGAATGCAGGGATGGTTCAATATATGTAAATCAATAAATGTAATACACCCCTTTAACAGAGCAAAAGACAAAAATCACATGTTCATCTCAATAGATGAAGAAAAAGCTTTTGATAAAGTCCAACACTCATTCATGATAAAAAATCTTGAGAAAATTGGAATAGATGGTCTTTACCTCAATCTGATAAAAGCCATGTATGACAAACCAACAGCCAGCATCATACTGTATGGTCAAAACCTGAAAGCTTTCACTCTAAAATCAGGAACAAGACAAGGTTGTCCACCATCACCACTCCAATATAGTTCTGGAAACTAGGCAGAGCAATTAGACAAGAGAGAGAAATAAAAGGAATAAAGATAGGACAGGAATAATTTAAATTGTCATTATTTGTAAAGACATGATACTCTACATACAAGACCCCAAAAACTCCACCAACAGACTTCTAGACTTAATAAGCAAATTTAGCAGCGTAGCTTGGTACAAAGTCAATACTTGAGTTAATAGCATTCATGTACACAAACAACAAACTCACTGAGAGAGAAATTAGGGAAAATATCCTTCACAATAATGTCAAAAAAATATGAAATCCTTAGGTATCAGTCTAACAAAGGAAGTAAAAAAATTATACATTGAAAATTACAGTACTCTGAAAAAAGAAATTGAAGAGGAATTCAGAAAATGGAAAGATATCTCTTGCTCATGGATAGGAAGAACCAATATTGTGAAAATGGCCATACTCCCAATACTGTTATACAGACTTAATGCAATCACTATCAAAATACCACTAGCATACCTCATAGATATAGAGAAATCATCCCTAAAATTCAGATGGAACCATAAGAAACCTAGAACAGCAAAAGCAAAACTGGACAACAAAGGCAAGGCAGAAAGCATAACAATCCCAAACTTGAAATTACACTACAAAGCTGCTATGGTACTGGCAAAAAAACAAAACAAAACAAACAAACCCAAACATGCAAAGATCAATGGGAAAGAACAGAAGATATAGACACAAGTACAAAAACACTTAGCCACATTATCTTTGACAAAAGGACCAAACATGTTTACTGGAAGAAAACCTCTTTAATAAGCAGTATTGTAAAAACTGGCTTTCTACATGCCAAAGACTTACATTAGACCCATGCTTATCACTGTGCACTAAATTAAAGTAAAAATGAATCAAAGATATAAATATTAAGATGGAAACTCTAAACCTACTTGAAGGCAAAGTAACTAGAAATCTCAAGGACGTAGGGGTAGGCTGAGAGTTCATGAACAAAAACCAAACTACATAGGAAGTACTTCAAAGAATCAACAACTAAGATCTCATCTTATGAAAAAGTTTTTGCACATCAAAAGAAATCATCCACAGAGTGAAAAGAAAACCCACAGATTAGGAAAAGATTTTTGCCAACTGTTCTTCAGACAAAAGACTTTATCTAGAACATATAAAGAATTGAAAAGATCAAGACCCTCAAATTTAAAAACTCAATCCAAAAATAGGCATCTGAGATGAATAGACAATTCTCAGATGAAGAAATACAAATGGCAAATGAATATATGAAAAAATGTTCATCACTGGTCATTTGAGAAATGCAAATTAAAACAACAGTAAGATTCCATGTCACTCCGGAAAGAATAACTAACATCCAGAAATCAACCAATAACACATATTGGCAGGGCTGTGGAGAAAAAGGAATGCTTTTCCATTATTGGTGGGAGTGTATCCTGGTATAACCACTATGGAAATCAGTGTGGAGATTCCTCAAAAAACTAGGATTAGAGGTTCCCTTTGACCCCACTCTTCCCTTCCTGAGTGTCTTCCCAGAAGAACTGAAAACATCATATAACAGTGATATATGTGCACCCATGTGTATAGTAGAACAATTTGTAATAGCTAAATCTTGGAAATAATCCAAATGCCCATCAATGGAATGGATAAAAAAAGATATGGTAGTGTTACATAATGGAATACCTCTCAACCATAAAGAACGATAAACTTGAGGCTTTTATAGGTAAATGGATGCAACTAGAAAGCACTCATAAGTGAAATAAATCAGACTGCGTAAGCACGGTATTGCCTTACTGGTGTAAGAAACTGAAAACTCGAGTAAATAAGATCCAAAATTTACAACAGCTATAGTAAAAGGGAAAGAAACTGCTCAAAGGGAAATTTTATTGTTTGATCAATCGTGCATGCCTGTATCTGGTAGCCTGAGCAATTACTTTGAGAAAAACAATATGCAGTATAATAACCATTGTTAAATTCCTATCATCTTGGTTTGAAATCCTATCCGCCATTTTTTTGTTGTCATTGTAATTTTGCTTTTGTTGTTTTTTAATTGTTTGTTTGCTTCTTGGTTTTTCTATTTTTTTCTCTCTAAAATAAAAAAATCATCTAAAATGTAAATTTTCCAAGGATTTAGCTTAGCGGCACAAGCACCTGCCTGCAAGCGCGAGGTTGTGAGTTTGATCCCCAGTACCCCGCTCCCCCAAAATGTAAATTTGAGTCATAATATTAAAATTACTGCTCTTGAATTCAGTAATGTAAGTAATTGCTACATACTGCTTTGGACTCATTTGATGATAACTGGATATTTTGGGTCAATTAAACATGCTATATATTAAGATTTTTTTCATGTTTTAAAAATTTTGCAAGCATATGTTTTCAATACAATAAATGTGTTCATTGTGGGGAATTAGCACATAGACATATCATCACATGTGATCATCTTTATCCTTTTAAGTGCCCTTTGACCTGTCCCTGTATCTCACCGTCATTGCTGGATTCTCTTTTCCATTCCACAGAGTCTGTCTTCTTTATTATCATCTTTTATTTTACTATTTAACTATTTAGTCTTTGAGTTTCTCATATAAGAGCAAACATTCCACATGGGTTTTAGATGATGGAAGGTCTCTTGTCGTACTGTTCTATTTCAGGAAATGATTAGAAAAGTCTGAAGTAGACAAATCTATGTTGAACTAAAACTTGTATCTAGACTTATGGATTGGTTTTCCCCCAGTACTATAGAAACTAGGTTCAGAGTTGTCTGGAAAGGTTAAAATTAGAAACCAGGGCATAGTTAACATATTAACATCAAGATACAAAAGTAATGTCCCAGTGGTCATAGAGTTCATGGAGACAGGAATTCAAGGACAACATTTGGAAGTCCAAAAAAATCACAAATCATAGGTAGAATATAACAGATAGCTGATTCCTGTTTGCTGCTAACTAATGAAAGAAATAACAGAGAAGCAGTCTGGATCTGAAATGCTTTGAAGTCTGTATAAATAGCACCACACTGGTGAAAATATAGGTTTGGAGCTTGAGGGAATAAATTGCATTGAGCCTAGAAAATGGCTTCTCTGTTATAGAATTTAATTATTTGGATTGATTCTTAGAGAAGAATTTCAATAGAGACTGGTCTGTTGAGGCAATAAATGTAGGGGCTGAAATAAGGAAGAACTTTCTAATTTTGCTTCCTGAAGACCCTGGATGCTTTAAAAAATAGGCAGAAACAAACAGATGATGGTTCCTGAAAGTCGCTCAGAGGCTGTCTACCAGGGACTTTTTAGAACATATTTCTCCATACACTAGGAGTTTAAACTGGAGAGCCCTAAAGGCTCTTGGAGTTAAATGTAGGACTCCAAGATATTGTCACCATCTGATTTAATTAATGGCACTAGTAATAGCGGTACTTACAATTTTCTTAATTTTTGGAACAATTTTTCTAACTTGATGCCACGTTTAGAGTATATTAGGGATGGATGTACCTCAGTGCAAAGACCAGCGGTTCTATCCCAGTATCACAACAAAAGAAGAAATTTAAAAATCCCATTTTTTAAGTGCTAGTAATGGCTTAGGAAAATGCAGAATGAAAGTACTAGAGAGTAGAGCAGAATGCAAATTACATAATTTCTACTAGCATTTTAACCAAACAGGAGGCTAGAGATTCCACTTTGCAAAATCTCATTTTTATTTCTTTGACCTAATATCTTTAATGGGTTTGGATCAAATAATAAATGATTGTTTTGAGGCAACCAATAAAACATGCTTAAATTGAGCACTTATCTGCATTAATAAATATAAATTGGAGTAAAAACACTGAAGATGACTGGAATAGAATTCACTGGTGTGGAAAGACAGAATGCATTCTTTTCCATGCCAGGAACTCAAGAGATGGAAACTGAAAAGAAAGTTTACAGACATAGTAAAGCTTTGAATGACAGCCCTAACCACATCTGTGTTATTTTTGAGAAATTTAAAATGATTTTTTGGATTTAACATTTTCATTTTAATTCCTAGAATCTGATAAGCAGAAATATGTTCTAAGCCATGTGTTATACCCTGCCTGACACTTACCAAAAAATAAAACTCCAGTTTTATGATATACAAAAAACAAAGAAACAAATGCAACAAAATACCAAACGTCTCTCTTAGTGAGACTTGTGTATGCCTTTCACTTGACAATGTCTTTCAGAGCATATATTTTGAAGCCTGATTTCCTAATTTTTTTCTTTTCTTGATTATGCTTTTGGTGTTGTACCTAAGAAATCTTTGTATAAGGTCACAAAGATTGTCTCCCATTTTCTTCTAGAAGTCAGTAGTTTTAGGTTTAGGTCTGCGGCTCATTTGAGTTTATTTTTCCATATAGTTGGGGATGGTTCAAAATTCAACTTTGTGTTGCATATGAATATCCAGTTTTTTTGAGTTTTGATTGAGTTTGATTGAGTTTTGATCCAGTTTAATTGAGTTTTGATTATAGGTTTTAAAACCTGTAATCCCAGTGCCAGGATTACAGGTATGTGCCACCATGCCTGGTGACAACGTCGTTAGTAAAAAGGACTGTTTCCTCCCATCAAACTACTTTTTCATTTTTGCAAGGGTTTATTTCTATATTCTCTATTTTATTTCATTTTAAAATTTATCTATCTTCAATTCAATACTACAGTTTTGGTTATTGTAGCTTTAAGTTATCTTGAAGTTAGTATACAGTCTCCATTTTTGTTTTTCTCTTTCTAAGTTAATTGGTGCTGAGGATTTAGCTCAGTGGCACAGCACACGCCTGGCAAGTGCAAGGTCCTGAGTTTGATTCCCGGTACCAAGAAACACAGCAAAAACAAACAAAAATCAAAAGCAAAAACAAAGTTAATTGGCTATTCAAGATCTTTCACATTTCAAAATGAATTACAGAATCAGCTGGTTAATTTAAAAATACATATTGTTAATGTAAAAATGAACAACATAACATAAAATGTAAACTAACGTGTGTTATACATTGGATAATATAAAAAGCTTGTAATCTTAGCATTCTGACGCTGCAACCCCATCACGACTCTGGGATTAAAACGGAGCTGAGCACACAGAGGCGGAAGCTGGGCAGTCACGGCTGAGTGGGCTGTTCCCTTAGGAGGCCCCGCTGGTGGAAACCCCAGCCCAGGAGCGAGGATGGAGAAGACACTCTGGTCTCCTGTGGCCACTGAGAACAACGCCTAGTGCCCAAGGAACTACAGAATTGAGAGATCCAGAACTCTATGTAGAATTTGCACCTTTGAAAATCTTGGCAACTTGTCTAAATTTAAAGGAACATTGAGGGCTTTGTGAGGTGCTTGGCCCCTCTGCATCCCCTGCTCTGTCATGAATTTGCATTTTCTTGCTGCACTGAGACCTTTCAGGTAGAGATCCTGGCCCCAGGGTCTGAGGAGGAGACATGTCTTGGGGCAGCCAGGTAATGAGCGACTTTCTGTGGAAACCCTGGGATCACACAGTGGGAGACCAGGAGTGACCCTGGAAAAGTGTGATCTGGAGGGACGGGACAAAAGGGAGGGGAAGTATAAAGAACTAGCTCCCCACGATGAATGCGGTCACCATGTGCAGCAAGTGTACAAACATAAAAAAGGTGAAAAATGTTTGATCAAATGCCATGGTATTATATAAGGTGTTGAGAGAAATAAAGCAACCTTTTTTTTGAGGCAAGGTCTCACTATGGAACCCAGGTTGGCCTCAGACTCATGGTGATGATCCTCCTGGCTCTGCTTCCTGAGTGCTGGGATTACAGGTGTTCATCACCACGCCTGGCAAAAGTAACTTCTTCAAGTACAAAGGCTTTATGAATTAATAATTGAGCCAAAGTATGTCAGGGTCTTCTCTTCTCTTCTTCCCTTCCCTTCCCTTCTCCTCTCCTCTCCTCTCCTCTCCTCTCCTCTCCTCTCCTCTCCTCTCTTCCCTTTCCTTCCCTTCCGTTTCCACCTTTCCCTTCCCTTCCTTTCCCTTCCTTTCCCTTCTCTTCTCTTCTCTTCTCTTCTCTTCTCTCCTCTCCTCTCCTCTCCTCT